>CM076581.1:993531362-993821490 GCA_034641835.2 Pinus albicaulis
GTAGTATCAACATCAATCTGTTCTGTACTTTTAGTATGAGAAAATACATTAGTAGATAAGTCAGTAATAGAAAACACATACATATATTCTGCACAAAAAGGTTTGGATGTTGGTTGTATGCTTAGGATTTCATTGGTTTCTTCTTTTGTTGAAAGGAGTGGTGTCTGTCTCTTTTTCTAGCTGGAACTATGATGTCTCTCTTCCTTTTGTGAATGCTCACAAGGATCAGCTAGTGGTATTACAACATCATTATCAGTACTAGTGGCCGATAGTCCAGCCCCATCTCCATGATGACTCCTACTAGATGATGGTACGTTGCACCTCGCAGACTATCCATCACATGTTGTAGCTCGATCGTAACGTGCAACAGTCCTCGTCAGTCGCGTAAAAGCCATCATAACTCCTACGACATGCTACATTAGGCTGTACATGTCACACGACATGCCTCTCCACATTCGTAATAGCCTATCATCGGCCTCTATGTCTCTGTAATGAGCGGGCCTGATGCCCGCCTCAACAATCAATGCAATGAGTTGGTCGGCCAACGCCATCTTGTATCTAGCATCACCAAGTTGACCGTGCACTAGTGCACCAATGGGAGCAGGTCTCTGATTTGCACCAGCCTCCTAATGATCCTCGGCATCTAGCATGCCCTCATCATGGTCATCAGGGTCCACACCTAGATCAGGTGGTGGTGGCGGCATCTCCTTGCCATCAAAAGAGCCAATGTCTGCAAAATATATACAAGTACACAACAATAATTAGACAATTTCATTACACAATTTAATAAAAAAAAGTTAAATAACATTTTAGAATAAATTTAAATAAAATAGTAATATTACCTCTATCATCTAGTAGCTCATCAGTTGTGAAGAGGATGTTGGCACACCCTTGCCAATCCAACCCCACATAAGGATAGGGGACCATAATTAAGGGATGCTCATCAGCACTGGCTAGCAACTCCAGTGCATCATCTGATATCCTCACTGGAAAAAGACTCTCCTCCCTCTTGGGCATCATCTGCCCCCACATGTGCATATGTGCCTCAATAACCGGCCTACGAGGCTGCCGAAGAAAACTAGGTCTCATCTCTGGAAACCTCTCAAAAAATACACAAAAAATCTTTGAAGCAAAAGGGAAGTTGGCCCTCCCTTGTGCATGAGCACGACATCTATCTAATGCTATACAGAACTACCACAAAAAAATGGCAAACCACCTGAAAAGTCATGGCTTCTGTAGTAAATAATCAAAATAATATAAAAGTGAGCAACTAATGTGTTGCCCGTCACTAGTGTTGTGCGAAATGGTTGAAATGATAAATGAGAGACACTGGACCTCCTCATGACCAAGCGCACCAATACGTAACTGCCCTCCAGCGACTTGAAAATCTGCAAGAGATACTAAATGTGCTCCAATGTATCTCTGGGAGTAAACTGACTAATTCTCTGCCACACAACTAACTAGAACCCTTGGGAACAAGGAAAAATCTACCCCTCTCCTCGATAGCCCTGTAATAAAATATACATCATCCTCAGTGGGCATGTACCACTAGTTGATACCAACCCAGAGAGCCTGTCGTTGGGTATTCCACCTTTGGATAAGATGTCTAAAAAAAAAACTATGGGACTTTAGGGAAGTAGCCTCCTCATAGAATTTTAGGCGGCCTATCTCCCTTAGGAGCCCCTACGTCGCTGCTATAATAGGGTGAGGGTATGCATCTCTCTCCCTCTCTCTTGCCTCCCATAGGCGAACCATGTTATATTGTTCTGCCTGTTGTTGTTGTTGTTGCCCCTCTTCTCTCCTTTCACGCCTCTAAATGATTAACATATTAAACACATTTTTTTTATTAAATGACACATGTATTTAGAAATATACATATATAAATGTTTTCTGAAAAATAAATAAAACAACAGTCGGTGCACCAAAAACGCAGTCACGCACCAGTCCCGGTGCGTCTTTCAACATAGCACACCAGATACAGTGCACCTAATGATATTCAGCGCACCAGGGGCAGTGCTCCAGAATTGTTTTTTAGCGCACTGTTCACTACGTGCGGTGTCAGGAGGGCAGTGCGCTGACTACACTATATGCCCCGGGGCGTATATATAAGTCAGTGCACCGCCCTCCTGCCACCATATATAGTCGTCGGTGTGGTATTGTAAAAGGCTGGACCATTGACATGGGCCAAATACAGTAAGCTGTGCACTGATAAAAATAACTCTCTCAAGGCGGTTATTTAGGTCAACACACCACAACACCACCATTCAACTAAGTTAACAGTGCGGCCAGGTAACCGATCGCACCGCTCTTTATAAGGAAAATTAACATAACACGGTGCACCTTTGGTACCGCCCTGGAACCGGTGTGGATACCCTTAGCACCGGTTTACTAGGCCGAACCATTGACAATGTCGAATTGCGGTATGTGGTGCGCTGACCACATTACGTGCCCTGGGGCAGATAATTCCATCAATGCACTGTGTTGCCGTGATACCACATTGTCAACGATGCGGCCTTGTAAACGACTGCACTGCAGTTTTTAAAATTTTTTAAAATAACATGGTGCGCCTAGTGGTACCACCCCGGAACCAGTGTGGATATCGTTAGCACCGGTTGTAGTGTGGCATGTAAATTTACAGGCAGCACCGCAAATCGATGCGAGTCGAACGGCTGAGCGCACTGCGCGACAATTGTTATTTTTTTTTTTAAATGGTTATTTTTAAGGTTTTTTGAAATTCTAATCTGCTGAAAGGTTTAATTATGGAAAAACAATAAAAATACCTGTACATTTACCCGTCAAGGAGGCATATTGGCTGTAGAATTTGCAAAAGAAAAAATTTCCACTGTTTTATAAAATTCAAGGTAGAGGTTGGTGGCAATGCACAGTAGCAGTGCTACAATGGGAGCACGGATGTCAAGGTGGCTCAAACAAGGATAACTTGCATCGATGCTTGAGAGCACTGTAGCATTGAAAAAAGTGAAAAATGCAGTTTTTGGTCGTAATTTTTTTTTATTAAAACCTGTTCCGGTGCGCAGGGTTTTTACTGGCGTATCGGTGCATTTACTATATACCGCCTTGATCATTTTCTATTTTTGCGCGCTTTTATGAAGCACCAGGGTGGCATATCTGTAATGCACCGGTGCTCTACAGTAATATGACGCACCAGGCACAATGTTCGGTGAGCCAATGATTTGTGCGGTTTTTGGCTGCAACGTTTTTTTTTATTTAACCCTTTTTCGATGCGCGACGTTTATGGGGACCCCAGTGCATTTCCGTCATTCCGCCCACCCCAGGAAATTTCTATTTCGCACGCTTTTTATGAGGCATCGGGGCTAACGATTTGACACACACTGGTGTTGTTCCATAATTAAAGGCACTGGTGATGTGTGTATGGAGCGCACGGTTTCCGGTGTGCCAATGTTTTATGCGGTTTTTTGGCCGTAATTTTTTTTATTTAACCATATGCCGATGCGCGGGGTCTATGGGCGCCTCGGTACAGTTGATTTATTCCACACCGAGCGGTATCTATTTTCATGCATGTTTTCAGAAGCACTAGTGCAGTAGAGATGTAAGGAACCGATGTTGTACATGAATATGACGCACTGGGCGAGTGTGTTAGGAGCGCACAGTTCCCGATGTGCCTATGTTTTGTGCGGTTTTTTGGCTATAATTTTTTATTTATCTAACCCTATGCTAGTGCACGGGGATTTCAGGGTAGCCCTGTGCATTGGTGACCCGGTGCATTTAAGGACAACCTGGGTGGTTTCATTTTTCGCGCATTTTTTATGAGGCGCCGGTGCGCAAGTTATGTAAAGTACTAGTTTTTTATAGAAATACAACACACCAGGCAAGTGTGTATGGAGCACATGGTTTCCGGTGTGCCAATTTTCTAACCACACCAGTGCTTTCTCATGTTGAACGCACTTGTGCGTTTTATGGTGATAAGAGCACCAGACGAAATACATCTGCAAAAACCTCCGCCCACCAACCTCCTCTAGGAACCTCCGCTAGAAATGGATGTCTTGGGTATTTTTATAAGGGGTTCCTCAAAAACATCCGCTAGAGGGTCTCTTCCTTTTAGTGCAGCACAACAACCAATCCACTCATCATATATGTAACTCAAGATAAATCAACATAACATGCAACACACAACTGATACTAGTTAATGTTACCAATTGTCAATGATTAATCTGATACTCAAATATTGGATTGAATATTACTACCCCTTAATCTATGCTCCCTCTTTTCATTAGGAATATGTAAGCAATACTTGAAAAATAAAATTCAACAGTAAACATATCATCACCAATATGATTCGACAACAACGTTCAATACTTCCCTTATACCTCAAATGCATTCCTTAGCATGTTACTTTATTCTCCTTGAATATAACCTTTATGGCTTCCCCTAAATCCAACCTATTATTTTCAATGAAGAGGAATAAGGGATCTACTCCCCCTGAGTATATTATATCTCTTTTTCTTCCACACCTGGATATGTTGAGTTTGGTCAATACCATAAGCTAATTTCCGACACTAGTTTGCATGGCTCTGTGACTTTTTGCCAAATCACTGATGTTTCCTCTTGTTCAAACCAATTAAATACAATTTTCAATTTTCCTCTTTCTCTTATTTCCGAATTTGTTCACTTGGAGATCTATTAGGGTTGATGTTTCTTATTTTAACTAATTGGAGTATTTTCCTTTGGCAGGTTATATAAGAGAGATCAACAATAGTAATTTCAGAGTCTAGTATATCAAATCGTTGTTGATTATCTTCAAAATAAAACATTATTATCTGTTGGCTCCATGCACGAATCGATATGCCTTTCTTATGAGTGTTGAAATAACTCCTCTGCAATTCTCTTTGCTTGCTCTCCTCATGATCCATGCTTCTATTTGCAATGTTCTAAAAAGAGGTTTTATTTCCAAATTTTCATGTAGTTGCTTTATGCCAATACTTCTTACACCTATGGCATTCAACACTATTCAAAAATGGGGAAAAGGAATTATTCTTCTTACCAAAGATTCTATCAATCCAGTTTCTTGGAGTGATTCTCACTCTTTGTGCATGTCTATTTGAATTTCCCTTCTGAGGAATTTGTGGTTGTAGCTAAAATAGTGTGTTCCACCTCTATTGTTGCACCTTATTTTTCCTCTCTAGACACTTTGAGGAAAATTACCTTGCGATACTACAATAGAAACATATGAGGGGTTGCAAGCCTTTGTTTTGATTTCTAGAGGTATTTTGGTCTCCTTGGTGCTACGTTCTTTTCTCTATCATTGTGGTGTTGTCAAACCTTCCATTAATCAAATTTTTGGATCCATTTAATGATGTTTTGGGGTCATTGTTATCTTCCAATATTGTCTCATCCTAAGAGGAATAATGGTTGGTTTGAAACTCCTTAAACGCTTCAGAATTTTGTGCCTAATTTTGAGGATTCAAAACTTCTCCTTTACTTTCTTGTTCTCCTTTTCCAAATACATATTTGATGGCTCTAAATTTCTTGATTTCCTCAAGAGTTGATATAAGATGCCTCTTCAAATAGATATTTTCTTCAATATCTTCCAAGCCAATAGAAGAGCAACTATATTCACAACAAATGTTTAACTCACTCTCATCAATTTGTTCCCTTGATGACTCTAATGATTCTTTTGTTGACACATGAGATGTCTTTTCTTCCTCTTCATAGAATGGAGTAGATTATTTCTTCCCAAAAATAATTGAATTGAAGTTACCCCATTCTTCCGGTAGTGCATTTAGTACAATTGTAGTCATTTCTCAATAAGACATGACTTCTCCTATATCTTGAACTTGATCCCTGATTTTAGATATCCTCGTAAATTATGAGCCTATACCTTCTTCTTTTTACATCTTCAGTTTGTAGATTCATTTCCTTAGAGAGATAACTTATCCTGCAGTGCTTATGGAATACAAATCTACCAGTTTATCATATATTTCGTTTGAAGTTTCAAGTTTAGATACATAAGGAATCGAGGGATCCTTGATGGATTATATGAGAATCCTTTGAGCCCTAACTCCCCCCTTCATAAAAATTGCAAGTTCTTGAGCATCTTATTTTGTTGGTTTGGTGATACATCCTTTTACATTATCCATGACCTTAGTTTCAATGATATTTAGATCTTTCCTCTTCTTCCATGCAAGATAGTTTGAATCCCCAAACAATTTGTTTCTTTCCTTGAAAAAATAAATTTTGACAGATTCATATGTGGACATAAACTTACTTGTTAATATGTTTATTCCACTTGATTCTTCCTTGAATTTTATGATGATATAGATTATATAAACCTCCTCCTTGATTAAGATAGATCTCTTCAGGAATAATCATTGACACATCAAGGAGGGAGAACACTTAGTTGATGATGATTTCTTGATGGTGTCCTTGAATGGGAAGAACATAGCTTCAATAATATGAAATTTCCTTATAACTTCTTTTGAAGATGATGATAACACTCGATCTAGATTTATTAGGATGAATAGGCTTCAAGTTACTTCAACTCAAAATCTTTTAGGTGATATAGATCCCAGGAATGATTCTTTGATTAAACTAGGGTTTTGACTTTCTCCAAGATGATAATGTGACCTTTGTCCTTGAATTTATTCTCTTGAATGAATATAATTCTAGTTGCTTTGAATTTTAGATCTCTTCACCTTGAGTATATGTAGGATTTTGGCTTTCCTTTTCATGGTGATGATCCCAAGCCTTCCTTTTTGGTGTAAAATTCTTCTTCGATGTAGGGTTTTCACACTTCATTGTAGATATTCACTTTATTTTCATATCCTTTGATTTTATTTGATTCCTTTCTCGATATTTGATCCTTGAGTATCCCTCAATAATATTCCCTTCCTTGAGATTGTCATCTTAGCTCTGATACCATGTTGAGAAATCTAAGGCATCAAGATTAGGTGACCTCTCTATTAATGAGAACTTCTTGTCAATGCTTATTACTTCTTAGATTAGGATATTGTTTAAATTAGGTTATTATTGTGTTCTTATTCATCAAACAAATACCAATGCATAAACCATAAATAGATAAGAGACACAGAATATAGGTGATCAGCCAGGGCCAAAACCTCTCTCGCTTGAGAGGAAAACCCAAAAAAAGTATTCTTCTTATAGAGACTTCAATTGACATATGCCAATACCAAGACATATACCCTTAACATATTTTCCTCTCCAAGACCAAGTCACAATACCCTTCCTTTTTTTCCTTCTTCTTGAGCAATTCAATAATAGTCAAAAATTCTTCTTGCACTACACTTTCCAACTAACATGAAGATTTCAGACTTCCTCCACAGGTCTGCAATCTTGACTGCCTAAAATCACTGCATAGACACACGTGTGGAGGGAATTATGGTACTTCTTGGTGTGTCTCCCCTTTTCTTATCTTGAGGACTATTCCTTTCTATTTTAGATATCAATTGTTATGGTGTGAAGACCCTTTTCTTGTATTTTATCACAACAGATGTATCCACTACAGAAACCATAGTTTATGTTAATGTGAATTCTAATTGCAAACGTACAAGAAAATCTCATTGTAGCTATGCATAACAAACAGACATAACATGAAATGTGGTTGTCAATTTCCTTATGTTTGCAGTAGGTGATCAAACTAAATGCTACAAAAATCTAGATCTATACAGTTAAAGACATTAAACAACAAAAATAAGCAAGAGTTTTCTCCATACATCCAATGGACAAGACAAGAATTTATAAAGAATTTTTTGTATTATGACACCTAGGAAGGGAACATAGAAAGATGTTACTAGTCCCCCTCAATGGGATGGGTTCTTGTATGTCTTTAGTGCTTCAAATCCAAGATCTCTCTCTCTTGATGGTGCAGAAAACCCACACAAAAATGGAACTCAAAGGGAGCTCACAAGAAAAAGTAGAAAAATATGACAATGATGGAGGATCAAAGTCAGACCAAAAGTATAGATCAAAAGGTGATATCAAGGCAAGAAAAGTAGTGAACGAATGGAAAACCCTTCTATTTATAACAAAATATTGAGTTAGTCAAGATATTGGTGCATAATTAAAATATTATTGACCAAATCTAGATCCAACTTACTTGGAATATTTTATTATTTTTGGTGGAGGGAAAAGGAATTTAGAATTGGTTAAATCCCTTTATTTAGAAATAATAAATAAATAAATTATTTATTTATTGTTTCAAGGATGATGTTAAGGAATAATTAAATAAATAATGATTTCTTCAATTATTTATAAATGGTTTAGTTAAATTTAACAAGGAATATTAGTAAATAATGATTTAAATAAATATTCCTAGAGAATAATAAGATAAATAATGATTTATATATTTAATTATCATATTTTGGGTTAAATATGACCAAGAATATTAATTAAACTGTGATTTAGTTAATTATCCCTAGAGGAAATTCAAACAAATAAGGATTTATTTATTTATTCCTCATGGGGTTTACTGTTTAGACCAGAAATAATTTAATAAACTATGGGTTATTAAATTATTTCTCATAGTGAAAGAAATTTTGCTATGGTAAAATTGGTCTTACATGGTGTACTTTAGTCCAGCAAATAGTAACAAGTTACAAGACGAAAAATTGATGTAACAGATTTCCCACCAACATGAGAGCGTTAGGAGCTAATCATATGATCGAAGTATGTTGTAAGAACACAATCATTAGACACCAAAGGGGATTCAAAGAAAGAGATATATAAGATGAACTAAAGAAAGAGAGGACAATAACTTGAGGAGGCGAGACTTACAGGTGCGACAAGTCCCTTTATGAGTGGGTACCTATTCTGAATGAGGCAGGGGAGGGATACCTATGTCCGCCAAGATGAAAATCTGAATGATACATGCAAACTAAAAAAAATGTTGCAAGCGGCTGGGGCCAGAACCATCAAATCTGTAGAGCTACATCCAAGGTTGTATAAAATATGTCATCCGGGTATGTGGGGGGCTACCTCAAGGGCCACCCCCTCATGAGGTCTGAAACATCTCACACACACCCGGGAATCACTGGTATAATCTGTTGCATCACTGAACCATCAAGTATATAGATCTCGATCATGCCATAATGAGTTGGAACTGAGAAATAATCAAGTCAAAGGGAAATAAAGGGTCCCTTTGCCTGATCTGAGGCATCTAACAAGAGTGGAAGCTAGAACCAAGGTACATCACCCTCTAGACCTGTCTTATGGAATGACTAAGCTGATGTCGACAAAAGGAGTTCCGTCATAGGTGAGGCAATAAGGAATCCTCAACTGAGGCACGAGGGATAATAGTAGAGCGACTGATAGACTGACACCAGGGATGATGGTGGAATGGGGGTACTGAGTAGCGAGTTGACAACTTCCCTTGTTATAGCATAAAGTTCATAAATGACCTGGCAGCTATTGACTCGACTCTAGAGGGGATAGGGGACAACATGAATGAAGACTAAAATGTACGATACAAGAGAGGTACAAAGTAATTAAGGATGGAAGCCTATGACGGGAGACAAAAGGAACTCAGGACAAACTTTGTGGATGCGATGATGACTCAACTCGAATGCTCTAAAAAAGGGTGACTCGATGATGCTACCACACAGAATAGGTCTGGTGGGGACCATAAAAACATGAGTAAAAGATGGTTAATCATGACAAAAATTGACGCGAGCATCTACAAGTATGAAGGAAAATTTGTGCCCCAAGTATAAGTGGCGCAAGTGAATAAATTCGATTTTGAGAAGCGGCAAAGTGACCCTTCTTGGAAAAAAGGCTTTCAGGTGAAGTATCAAATCACCAAAAATTAAAAGATACCCATTTTATTTCTCGGTGAGATCTTTCCAACGGTGTTGATGTTTCGTCAAATCGAGCTACGGTTTGGTCACAATTGGCGGAAGAAAAATTGGGGTTTTTCTTTTAATAAGGAAATATCCCTCCAATTTGATTCATTTGCAAGTGTAGCTGTGGTGAATGTGGAGAGGAGGAAAAGGCCATAAATCTTGCGGTGATCATAGCATACAAAACAACCATCAAAATCGATATCCTTGATTTTCAGGTAGGTGACCTTACTTGTCTAAAGGTGGCATTAATGCTTCTTGGAAGGATGGTTCCTGGTGAAGAATCAAGGTAAGAAAGGAATATGAGAATGAACTACTAGAGCAGGTATAGGATCATCCTTACCCACCAAGTCAAATAAAGGGACCAAGTGGTAAGTATGGTATCACACAAAGTAGAATATTTGAATATAGGGTATCAAACATCTACGATATATGGCTCGTTCAAGAGGTAGGTAGGAAAAACTATCCAAGGAATGGGAGGATAATTGACCATACCTAGATCAATGGAGTCTAGGCAAAGACTTATGAAAATCAAGTGAGATGGTGGCCATGTGTGCCATCATGCCCCTAAGCATGGGATACTACCCCCAAGCATATGTGATGAAGGGGAGTGATCTGGTATGCAAAGTTGGGAATGATGCCCCCATCTAGATGATTTTGTGGAGTGCCATGGTCTTCCAAGAGCTGAAATAATGGATTCAAGCCTTTTGTATCATAGGTGCTAAATCTTCAAGAGGATGATGAGAAGGTATAGGGGCATAGGTTCCCCCAAGAATGTTATGTTCATGCCAAATGTATGTAGAAAAGTGGAATCTAAACACATTTTTATGATGTGGTTCGCCATTTTTTTACGTTATGGTTATCTTCTATGGTAAGAATGGATAGATGTAGTTCGAGAAAGGGAATGGAGGATTGCCAATATCTTTTGGTACTGCATATATGAATCAAATGGACTAAATTTTTATGTTCGCATACATGGTGTCACTATCCCAAAGAGTGGATTTGGATATAATGAATCGATGCTCACCTATAAAACACATAGGTTGGTCAACAAAAATGTCTAGGGGACTTGGTTGTTGATGTAAGATGAAGGAATGATGAGGGAGATCATCCCTAGAGTGATCTGAAGTACTATGGGAATCTAGAGGTTCTTCTAAATGGGGAAGAATAATGGTACTAGAGTCAACACGACTAGATGCACTAGGAGGGTTGTGGGGAATTTCTTCTCCTTGACTCTCAAACATGGGTGCCCCCTTACCCAAACATTGGGTGTCAATGTAATGGCCACAAGGTGTATGTGGTTCGAATGCATGGGTTCAATGTATAGGGGATAGATAAATTCAAGGGTGGTGATTGCTTCCATAATGTTGTCATCACAGTATAATATGGGGTGATTGGTGGAAGGATGACCACATGACACGGTGAAGCTACCTGACTCATCATTATGAGAACTGAGGTTCACATGTGCATCATCATGGTGGGTGACAAAAGAACAAGTAGATGAAGAATCTACAAATTTTGAGCCCAAGGTGATTGCTAAAGGGAGGTCAAGCGAAACAAAAGGGGATGCCCTAGAGGGGTCTTCCACTGTGGATCTCATAGATGATGACAGGTAGAGGATAGTGGCCAAAGACTCCGTCAACTCGACATCGGGAGTGGGTATGTCAATGGGATTCGATGTGACCTCTGGTTTTTTCGAAGCATAATGCGCAAGTAAGGGAGAGGTAGACTCGTTGTTCTCGGCCTCGTATTGGCGAACCACCTCTAAGGAGGTGAGGTAATCTATGAGGCAGGGACAAAGGTGAGTATAGTGGCCATGGAGATCACACAAAACACAAGGGTGATTTGTGTGCACAATCTTGAATTTCTTGACTAAAGTTGGTAAAGTAACATGGACTTTTGGGACATCAGACTCAGGAAATGCGACGTTGACCATGGGTTTGATACGAGGAAATTCAGTACAATGATGGGTGGCATGACCATCAACATCACACAAAGCACATGGAGGTGTACGCTTTTGAGGCTTAGGATGAGTGGGAGTTTTATGGGTAGCCTTTTCCTTAGGTGCCTTTTTGTGGGCTTTGTCCCCCTCACCAAAGGCTTTCACAATAGGAGTATATTCATGTTGAGGTGGCTAGGGCACAACAGCAAAGGGAGGAGTCATAACGATCAGTTGGGCTAGGGTCAAAGCAGTGTAAGGTTTGAGCTGACCAGGCGGGGTATTGATTGGGGATCAATGTACCAGATTGGGATCCCTAGGGTCATGTTAGGAAGGGTTAATGTAGCCATAACAGGTATCGATACTCTAGAAGGAATAAGAAGCGTTATTTGACCAGAGGCTTAATGGCTAGGCAGAACAACTCCAAGATGGTCAAGGCTAGGGGAAGCCATTCCAAGAGGAAAAAGAGGATAAGGGACATTGGCTACATATGAAGGGCCTCGGGGAGGAGGTCCTGAAGGCTGAGTCGAAGCACTAAGAGTAGGTTGAAAAGGGTGAGGACGTTGACTAGTCGAACTAGACCATTTTAGGTTGGACCGAGACGATTGCATCGTGAAAACATTCGATGAGCTAGGATCAGAGATAAGAGGGGGTGTTAGTGTCAGTATTTTCATACTTCCACCAAGGATCAAAACACATTTGCATGTGCATCTTAGGTGTCCCATTCTAAAATAAGTTTTCAATCATTCCATTAGGTCATGATATAAAATTGTTCCATTGGTGGTTGTCCTTGTCAAGTGTCCCATTTTCCTTCACAAGAATATGTCTGCTGACCCTCATCCATGTCTTCATAATTTTGAAAACAAGTCTTCTCTCATTTCACTTTTAGTCAAAATCACTCGTTGAGTCAGTTTCTTTCATTTCTCATTAGGTCATTAGGGTTTCATTAGGTCAAATCATTCCATTGTCTCATTTTCAATAAAGGGCAATAGAAGGTGTGAAGGTGATCCAGAATAAACTAATGATTTTCTTCAGTCAGTTCCAAATGTAATAAGTATTCAGTCTCCCAAACACTTCCAACTCAGAAATCCACATGCCAACACATCAAATTTCAAAGAGAGTTGTCTTTTCCCAAGGGTGCCCAAGTCATCATTGTTCACAGGCATTAAGCCCTAATTTCCTCTCCCACTGAGCTAGGGCTTGCTATGAAAAAGAGGCATATGAGTAGAGGATCCATAGGGTAGGTCATATCAGTAAGTATGAGGCCATTCCAACTCATAATATCATGTCTCCATCATTTTTTAAGAAATCATTCCAATAATCAAGCCATTTGTCACTCATAGGGCTAGTTTCGCTTCAAACTATGTTTCTGACCACAAAAAGATGAAATTAACAAATGTGAGAGATTTTTTTGTCCCTCATAGGTCAATAAAGAAGCCTCTTTCACTTTTTACATAGGTATCATGGTTTTGGAGAAACGTCAAAATTACAGGTCCTACAAGAGGTTCAATGTACTCTTGGAGTGACCTTGGGAAAATCATGTTTTCTCATAGCTAAAGTGTCCAAATAGCTTGTTTGATGATTCAAATGATAACTAGACAAAGAGATATTTCCAATGAGCTATCATGAGCTCAATTTGGAATTGACTAAGGCCTCCAAAAGTTTCTTTCACTAGCACTCTACATTTTTGCACCCTCATTCAACACTTTTTGACCAGTCTTGGGAAAATCAACTTTTGACAAGGAAAATGAACACCAAAAAAAAAACCAAAGGTATATTTGGTAATTCTACTTCAAGGGCTTTCCAACGAGCTATCCTAAGCCTGATTTTGACACAGGAAGGCGTCCAAATGTGATTTGAAAAATAGTGTTTTTTGGCCATGCGCATTTCATTTGGCGCTACATGTTTACCAAGTGGCGTTGCGCATTTACTCGGAGAAAACAGAGAAATTAACACAACTGATATGCATTTGAAGATTGGCACTGTGTATTCATCTCAGTGTTGTGCTCTTACCCAGAAAATGTTTCACGTTTACATAGTGAAGGTTGTTAGCCACCTATAAATTTTTGACATAGCAAACAGGTGGCTAAAAATTTTCTAAGTCTTCAAGAGATACATTTCCTCTGAAAAAATATCACTCTTGAAGCCTCCACGTGTCTTTTCCTTTGAAAATATCTTCACTGTTGTTTCCATTAAAGCCTCACTGATTGTGAAAGAATTGTGCTCAAGAAAGCCTCCATCTACTCCCTTTTATCCCTTCAAATTTCCCATTTTAACCCCGTTTGTCCCTTCTCAAAATTTCCCTAAAAAACCCCAAAATCCCTTTCTAATTCATCTAAATCATCAAATTTCCCTTTTAAAACTTTGTGAATCCCTTCATTCGGTTAAAAAACCCCTTTTTCCTTTTACCGGAAACCACTGTTTAGCCTCAAAAACTCTGTTTTTAGCCTAAAAAACCCACTTTCACCTTATAACAGGCTTGAGCCCATTCCGGCCTAACCCTTAGCCCCTTTTCCGCATATGACCGGTGCCAGGACCAGGCGGTAATCACAATCGGAAGTTTTTTGTGAGAACTTTTCCCTTTTTAATTAAAAATTCTCCGATGCGATTGTCATTCGTTCTATCAACCTCTGCTGTTATATCAACCGTTGATCTATATCGATCTAATGGCCAGTGCTTAGGTCTCACCACGCCCATCACACCTTTCACTACCCCACCGATTGTATGCAGACCGTTGATTTCCCTTCGTAATCCGACGGCCCTCGCACGATCGCCAATCACAAAATCTTAATGTGCCACCCTTTGTCACCTCCGATTCACGATTTTCCGATTCAATCCTGGCTGTTGAATCCACAAGAACCAACGGTCAGGATTCATCACGCCTATGTTCACAGATCCCATCATCACCCCGTTGATTTTAATCTAGACCGTTGAATCCACAAGAACCAACGGCCCAGATTTAATCGCGCTCCACCCCTGTGCCCTCCATCACTCCCCCTCTGATTAGATCTCCACCCTTGATCTCCTCCCAAGATCCAACGGTCCGCGTTCAATTTCCCTCTGCCATCCCAGTCCCACCATCCAATTACCCCGATTTCATTCATTTTCATCTTTTTTCCTTTGTATTCGCCCAAAAGCTAAACTTTAGTGTTTTACACTAAAGGTTAATTTAGTTTGCCTAACCTCTACAACAGCTCCACCAATGAATCCCGACCGTCGATCAGCATCTCCCAGTCTAATCCAACGGTCCAGAACCGTCTGCACACCAGACCTCCATCATATCATGTTTTCACCGTTACGCAACAATTTTCATCTGTTCTTCGCCTGCGTCCACCATTTTTGTCACTGCGCCACCATTTCCACAGGCCTCCACAGAATCCATCCTCCCTCCCGCATGGATTTCCTAACAGGTTTTTTGTGTTTTGCAGGGTTACAGATGATTAAAATCACTTTCTATCTCACCATCATAGACAGGAAAATCTAGAGCGTAGAGAAGCTTTTTCAGAGCCAGAGATTGCAGGAAATACTCCTGAGAGGGGTTTTAAACACATGTTTTTATCCAAATCAGAGTTATTAACTCTGTTTCAAACCCTCTAGCACTGTGAAAACCTATAGTATTCGCAGAGGCAGTAAACAGAAGCGAAAAAGAGTATCAGTGAAGGATTAAAGAGATTAAAAGCTTGTTATTGAAGATTAATATCATAATCCAGCGTTAAAGGGCGAATATACAGATTGAAGACCTCATGAATGATACAGGATGCCTAATAATGCCTAAATCACATTAAACAAGCCATATCAGTGTTTCACATCAGCAGAATGTTCTTTCCCAAGAAAGGACGAGTTCCCATAATGTTCTTTATTCCCCATCAATGTTCCTGAGAAGATCACCACCCTGACAATAGTCCTAAGATTGCCAGAGCATTAGTTACACAGTATGGCAGGCCTGAAGTCATTTATCTGCCTTACTTGTCCCAGAGTACTACAGAGTACAAACAACCGAAAAGTACATCAAAGAACATACCTCTGAAGTTATAATCAGTCTGTCGAAGACCACTCTTTCATTCAAAGAGTACTGAAAGTCAATGCAGGGATATTAAAACAGAATGGGCCTCGAGCACTCTTCTCTCCTTGTTTTAATGTTTCATTTAAAACACTATCTACCTCCATTTCCTCTCGTTCAGCTATAAGAACTCAAGAAAAATACATTGTAAAGTTGTTGTTTGTATAACCATGGATTGTAAGTTGTTTCTTTAAGATAGAGCTCTATGTGTATTAGTTGTAAAATAGGCTGAGGAGATGATTTTAGACTAAATATCAAGTTGTTGGACAATAATGTATATGACTGGTGTTGCTCTTTAATATGACAAGGATGTTCATTAGATCCTGATTTAAAGCAGTGGTAATGTGTTATATCTTTGTCTATGTTTTCCCTCTGTAATTCATCATATTTCATTTCTCTGATAAGAAATCAGTAATCTGGCTTAGGATATACCCTTGCATGGTACCCTAATGCTTCCTTCTCTTCTTATCTTGGATGTTTTCTACTAATTGTGTGATCTGAGAACAAATTTGAGATAATTTAACCAGTATAGTAGTTGATTATTCACTACTTACTGATGTGTGAATTTCAGATTTTGTTTTATATGTTCTTGTATGGTTTTAGCTGAAAGAATTGGGATACTGGGAGATTTAGAGTTGATTCTGTCTCACTAGGGTCCTTTTCCAACAGTTAAGTCTTTCTAATATCCCTTAAGTTGAATGTCAAAGCATTGAAAGTTAAAAACCTTTCTCTGATCTTAGGCTTCAATTTGTGTCAAACCTTAAGTGTTTTCTATTGTCTGAAGAGTTAGCCTCATTAGGAGTTTGGTCATAGACGGTTAAGGCACGCCCTGTCCCTAGATTTTCTCCTAAGTGGTCACCTTGGAAGGTTTCCTTGTCATTCACCTTTATTCCTTATCATTTCATCCCATACTATCATCTTTAGTGATCCTCTATTTTGGATGACTAGCCCACTTGAAAGCCTTGGATATTGAATTGCAAGTAAACCCTTTTATGACCCCATTGCCCAATGGACTTGAGTTCTCTTTGAATTATCTTCCCATTGCTAAAATCCTCCTTTGCCCATGTTGTCAACCCTAGAGACAGCCTTGAGTTGTGAAAGACCAGTGCCTAGGACATCTTATACAGCAAGGAGCATATGATATAATATGGGAAATTATCAGAAAAAGGATCTCATGCTATCTCTTGTAAACAGGAAGGTTAATTTGAATGAGACCAAAACTTTCTTAAACTTGACACAGGGAAAGCAATACCGCAGAGGCAAGGTGTGAAACTCTAATACAAATGTATCAGACAATTCAAAGGCAGCTTACTATAAAGAGGGCTGGGTTCTAAAATACCTCACAGAGATGAATAATCAGAAGGTGTTTACTGCGTATGAAAGATTGAGATAATACTAACTGTCATTGAGATTATATCCAGAAACCAATATCAACATGTAATGGGCTTACAAAATTAAGAATCCATACATGACAATAGCATTTTAAAAATAACATCCCATAGAAGCTAATATAGCAAAAGTATGGTTGAAGTGGAAAATGAAATAGTATATCATGCCTGAGCCATATTTAAAGTGCTTGACAGGTTCTATAATGAGTATCAATTAGGATAAATTCATACCAAAAACTAGTGAGCCACTCGCATTCTAGAACATGATACAAGCAAAATGGATGAAGACGAGATGAACAATTAAACTATCACATATAGGGGAGAGTTACAGACTGTGAAGCACAAAGACCAGAATCCTCGTTAAAGATGGAACTCATCATCACTGAAACCCGATGGGCTCTTTGCATTCATATAAAAGTTCAACAAAATGCATACAAATTCTCTCACAGCATATTTTTCTGAAAATCTAGAACCCCCTGCCATATGTTCTTGGGGATTCTTATAGGAGAAAAACGAGTAACAGGAGTGGATGATGTACATTAAATTGATTCATTAAGACAGCATGGAGGAAGCGTCCATGCCCATACTACTTAATGGCACTTCTTTGTTGTATTTACTTTATAGTATGGTTGAGGGGTCTTTGTCAGGTCGATATCTGACCTCTGATGTTTCTTTGGAGTCCTCTCTTATTGTAAAGCTCTCTGTTCTACCTTCTGGAATTGGTGAACTGGATAGAAAGTTTGCGGGCCTCCATACTCCATAACTGCTTGTTCTGATAGTCTTTAAGAAGCTTCATTCATTGTAATTAACGTTTTTTGGGCTCGAGGAGGCATGGAGGCTTTAGTGGGAAGGTGTACTGTCTAGAGAAAAACGTCCTGCGAATATTCAAACACAGATATGGCTGTTACGTGTGCTCTTTAGTCTTCCAACTGCGCCCTTTCCTTTTGAACAAGGATTAAAGTGTTTAATCTTCAATAATAGGCTTTAATATTTCTAATCCATCTCTGTTGTTATAACGCTTCTGCGTTCCGGATTACAGTGACTGTGATTATGGAACCTAGAGTGAATTCATCACTTCTGTAACAACCCTGCACAATACGATAAACTCATTACGAAATCCAGGGAGTGGCGGAAGGGATGCTGTGAATGCCTGGAGGAATGGTAGCGGGAATGGTGAAAATGGGAGAAGAAACGATAATTAGTGTAAACTCCGAGTTTAAGTCCCAGGCAAATACAAAGGAAATGGATCGAATGAATGGAATTAGGCCTTTGATGGTGGGACTCGGTTAAGGCGGAGAGTGATTTAATGCGAGCTGTCGGATATCAAGAGGAGATCGATGGTTGGGATCACTTGATGGATTTAATGGGGACATCCGGCGAAGAAAAATGGTGAAATGCGCAATACATTGTGGGCCATACATCTGGATCAAACGGGCGATCATGATTGGATCGGCATATCGCAATCGGAAGGGATGGAGGGTAACACCTTTATAACTTGCGATTGGCGATGCGCGATTGAGCACCAACCTTCTGATCTGGAACAAGATCGACGGCAGAGATTGAATCGGTGGGGAGGGAGGTTGATGCGATGAGCGGGAGCGATGAGATCTAGACTGTTGGATCTTTGACAGGTCAACGACTGCAATCAGATTGGAGGATCATGATAGGAGAAGACAGGAAGAGGGGACGCATGGGCTGGTGCAATTCGATTAGAGTTGGGCCATCAGATATTTTAAATATCGACAGTTGAAAACAAAGTGGAAGCCAACAGTGTAAAACTTCATCCCATCAGGGAAAATCTGTTAACAAAGGAATGCACGCGTTGTTCCTTCTGACTACAATTAGCGCCCAGGCCTTAAGCGCTTGGTCTCGGGCACAAGGCATATGGAGGGGAAGTGGTTGAGGGGGCTGGCCGAAAGTGGCTAAGCCTGCGTATGTTAAAAAAGTGGGATTTTGGCCTATTTTTAGTGCGTTTTAAAGCCAAAAGAGGGAAACGGTAGGGGAAAAATGGGCTATTAAACCAGTCAAAGCATATTTGAAAGGCTTAAAAGGAGAGTTAGGATGATTTGAAGGGTAAGTGGGGAATTAAAATGGGAGAAAAGGTGATGAAAACAGAGGTTTAGGGGGAATGACATAAGAGGGAAAAGGCCTTTTTGGGCATTCTTCACACAAACAGAGAGGCTTTTAAACTGGAAACAGCGGTGAGGATTTATCAAAGGACAAAGGCACAAAGAGGCTTCGAGGATGATGTGTTTTAAGAGGAAATGCATTCCTTGAAGGCTCAAAAATAATTTAGCCCCCTGTTTGGACATGTGCTTAGTTATTCAGCCACGTGACTTAGCTTAGCATCGTTTCTCTCCAACCATCATTTAAACTTTTCACCACAAGTCATGAAATTCGTTACTTGGCTACTCAAGGTTATCTATAAAAATGACTAATGTTAACCATATGATCAACAGCCCACTTCTTTGTCTTACATTGAACCCTTCTTTCATATTTCCCAACAACCAAAAAAACAAAAAAATAAGAACAACAACCCTTGTGCCTTATAACTAGTCTAATACCTTAAAATTGAACTTCAAAGACATATATTTCTTTGCCTTTTATAGAGAGATCCCTCTCTGGATCTAGGAGGGCTAGATGTTGAGGTCCCAAAGTGGTTTTATGTTGTCTTGTCTTTTGGTAGAGCCAAACCTACCAAAACACAGGAACCACAACATAATGGCAACTCCACTAGGGACTTTCTGAGTGTTTTCCACCTTATACATCCTTAGGACCTCAGAAACTCAAAATATCTGGTTGGTTTGGTATTTAATCACTGTGGTGGACAGTAAACCTTCTTCAAACACTTTAAACCATCCACCTGGCAACTCCATAGTTCCTAAATGACCAAAAGACTCCACTGGTGATCAGTAGGCCTGCTGATTATCTTTGTTTTCACAAGACTCCACCGGGAGGCCAATTTCATAACAACATCATCCATATTAAAATAAACACGTAGGATTAAGATTCTTTTCTCGAAGATAGGTTTTCCACTCAAAGACTGTCACATCTGGCTTACTTTCTTTATTGAGTCTTGAAGGCCTAACATACAAGCTTCAAGAACAATCCACACTCGAGCTTATCCTAATCCAAACCCACTCGGAATAATTAATAATCTAGAGATTATTCTTAGGAAGTCTCACACATCTAAAGAATCAACCATTTCCAGACACATTAATAGAGCTAATTCATCACCTGCAAAACTTTGTAGCTCTATCCGATACTCCTTTGGACTTAGACTTACCAAGTGATTTACCAAGAACTAATTCATTCATTGCTTTAAACCAGGTAGGATTTGAGCCTCCAAGTTCACCATCTCATAGTGGTTAGCATATTAGGGACAGAGAGACCCCTCCATCTACACCTCCTGATATTCATTTCATTCAAAACTTGGGTCTCTATCACCCTAAATCAGCTCATCAGTTTGTTGTTGGTCCTAGCATTTCTGTCATTCATATACCTGCTGCTCAAACCAATCCTTTACCTCTACAAAACAATATCATGGTAGCATGGTATGCTCCCTTAGTGTACCACAGCCTTTAGCTCCATTACCTAATGATTATCAGTCAAAAATCCCTCATTTCACTGGGAAAGAGTCTACCACAGCTCAACATCATGTAGATAGGATGGAAGATGCCTTTGATTATATGGAAATTGAAGATGAAACCATTAAGATGAGAATCTTTACTCAGATTTTAGGAGGAGAAGTGAAGAAGTGGTTCAAAGGTTTACCTCCCAATAGAATCAATGATCTTTCCTCTTTACACCAAACTTTTATAAACAAATGGGAATTCAAAAGCAATCCTCTCCAAATCTTAGCAAAATACAAGAATCTCAAGAGAAATCAGGGAGAGAGTGTCCATGACTATTCTACCAGATTCAATAGTGTCTACAATGCTCTTCCACCCCACATGAAACCTCCCCAAGGGATGGCCTTAGTGAAATACCCTGAAGGCTTTGATGCTGACATGGCTTACCAGCTTAGGGAGAGAGATTAAAACACATTGGAAGACATGCAAAAAGGAACAATGAGTGTAGAAGCGAACCTGATTGAAAAAAGAGCTAGAATGAGGGCTAAAAAGAAGGTAACCTATAGGGATGACAACATAGCTTCTTCATCTGATCCCAAATATGATAGTCTAGCCAAAAACATGGAGAGACTAGAAAAAATGATGGAGAAAATGGTTGTCCAAGTCAGTAATCAGAACAGAAACCAAAGTCAAAACCAGAACCAAAACTTTAGGAGAAACAATCCCCCAAATAGATAGAGAGACTCTAATCAACAAGTCATACCTCCATTCCAAGAGAATTTCTTTGATGAAGATGAGGGAATAATAGAAGAGTCAGAGGGAACTACCATAAACATGGTGGAAGTAGATAACCAAGATCACACCTTTTCTAGAGAGGATAATCAAACCTCATACTCACATTGGGATGAGGAAGGGTTAGAATCTGAAGATTATAGGTTGGGATTTGAAAATGCCATCATGCAGGTCCGAGAACAATATGGACTCAGAAGCAAAAAGAACATAGATATTCCCAAACCTAAAGCCTTTGAAATCACCATTAAAAAGAGACCCGAAAAGACTCCTAAAGTGACTGCTGAAAGTGACAAATCAACAGCTGAGAGTTCTAGCAAAAACAAAGAAAAAGACATCCAAACTACTGATAAACCAAATCAAGAAACTAGCCGCACTAGCATTGCAGCTAATGCTCTGGATAAAACATCTTCAAATATTGTACATAGTGAGAATCAGCAAGTTAATTCTGCCAATAAAATAGTGGCCAGTAAAACAGAACTGAACCTTTCAAAAGGTCAATCTCCTTTCAATTTGGAGAGTGAGATAGCCAAAACCAAAATTTTTGTTCCACTCACTGAGTTGGCTACTTAGGATGTATATAAAGGTAAAATTTTGAAAGCTCTAAACTTAGGAGAAAACAGTGACACTGTCAATTTGATTGATGATCAACCAGCTCTCTTGTTTGGCCCAAAAATTGAAGGGAAATTTCAGAAGGGGGTGATACCTCCTTTCTATGTCAGCCTTAATATCCATGACAAAATCCTGCATAATGCTATGCATGAATCATGGGCTTCACACAACCTAATGCCAGAAGTGATAATGGAAAAGTTAGGCCTAGAAATAACCAGACCTTATAAGGACTTATATTCCTTTGACTCTAGCAGAGTGAGGTGCCTGGGCCTAATCAAAGATCTTGTGTGAATTTGACTCAAATCCCAACCAAGCGCATGGTTATGGATGTTGTAGTGGCAGATGTGCCTCCTAAGTATGACATGTTTCTATCAAGGTCATGGGGTGCCAAGCTGCAGGGTACAATGCAAATGGACGGGACATATGCCACAATCCCTGTCTTTAGCCAACTTAGAAGACTGTATATAGAGGCACACATGAATTTTATGGTTAGCAGCCCTGAGAAACCTGAAAAATCACCTCTCTACTCTGTCCACACAGATCTTGATTCCTTTATCCTATACAACGATGATTTTACTAATGAACAAGAGCTAGGAAACACAAATCTAAACAATGGAGTAGAAGCCACAAATTTTAACATAATGGCCACTCTAGATATAGAGGGAAATGAGAGAGAAACGTTAGAACAGTGCACTGAATCAGCAACTCAGAGAAAACAAAACCAAGACTGCAAACTATAGATTACTCATCACTCTGAACTCCATGCACATCATGAAGAACAAAACATTCCACACCACGGTGCATACCCCATAATACAACATAATGGTGGACCCAGCATTAGGAATGAAAATGATGATAAACCTGAAAACAATCCCTTATGGAGAATGAACTTTGATGGGTCTTGCACTAGGAAGAATGCAGGAGCTGGTGTATGGTTGCATAACACCGAAAGCAACTATACTGAGAGCCACGCCTTCAAACTAGACTTTAAATGCACAAACAACATTGCAGAGTATGAGGCTCTCATCCTAGGATTGAATTTGTTGGAAAAAATAGGAGCCCAAAGGATAGTTGTACATGGAGACTCTGAGTTAGTCATAAAACAACTAAATGGAGAGTATACTACAAAGCATCCTAGATTAAGGGCATACAGAAATGATCCTATGGATTTGTTGAAAACCTTTGTAGAATATGAGCTTGTGTTTGTTCCTAGGAGTCAAAACATTATTGCAAACGGATTAGCTTGCGTTGCTAGTCCATATCAGAAATCACCTAGTGACAAACAGAACATCATTCAAACAAAATATAGGCCTACAATGTCGGATAATGAGAAGTATTGGCAGGTCTTTGAGGGTGATAAGCAAATAGAGGATTTCCTACTTGGCAGGAATGAGTTTGAATTATCTGATTCAGACTCTAAATCCGATGAAAATTTCCTAAATGAAGAACCCCCTGATGAAGAAAAATCACCCCATAACGTAGAAATAAACATGTTAACCAAAGAACTTGGAACTCACACTGAAGAATACAAGAACGCAGAAAAAGAGGACATTGAGGTGTTGTAGTCCAAAGATAAGAACATACCCAGAGGATTAGCACCCTTAGAGGAACTTTTTGATTTTAATGATGTGGCAAAGAAACCCATTATAGAACACACCGAGTCAGATGTTGAAGAATGCAATATAGACACCGAGGATAAGCCTAAGATGATTAAATTGGCTAAATCCTTGCTAGCGCACATCAAGAAGAAATACATTGATTTGTTTAAAGAGTTTTTTGATGTGTTTGCTTGGAGCTATGAGGACTTAAAAGCCTATGACATAGAAATCATCCAGCATAAGATCCCATTGAAAGAAAACCAAAAACCCTTTAGGCAAAAACTGCGCAAAATTAACCTAGTACAACTGCCTCTAGTTGAAAAGGAAATCAAGAAGATGTACGAGGCAGGAATCATAGTGCCCGTGAGGTTTTCCGATTGGGTCTCCAACCTAGTAGATGTGAGGAAAAATACAGGAGAGATCAGACTATGCATTGATTTTAGAAACCTTAACAGAGCTTCACTTAAGGACAATTACCCCTTGCCCAAGATGGAACACATCCTACAAAGGGTAGTTGGCTCAAAAATAATCTCCCTGTTAGATGGCTTTTCAGGGTATAACCAAGTTTTAGTACTCCCAGAAGATCAACTTAACACAGCTTTCACCACTCCATGGGGCACTTTCATGTACGTGAAAATGCCTTTTGTACTAATGAATACTGGCGCAACCTTCCAAAGAGCTATGGACATAGCATTTTCAGAGGAAATAGGGCACTTCATTTTTATTTATCTTGATGACATAACAGTTTATTCCAAAACTAATGAGGAGCACCTCAAACATCTGAGGAAAGTATTTGAGAAATGTAGAAGGTTTGGGCTGTCTTTAAATCCCAATAAAACTGTATTTGGCCTTCAAGAAGGTAAGCTTCTTGGAGATATTATATCAGAAAAGGGGATTAAAATAGACCTGAAAAGAGTTGAGGGAATACTGCAGATTAGTTCCCCAAGAAACATAAAGGAATTGCAATCCTTTATTGGGAAAATCAACTTCTTGAGGAGGTTTATTCCCAAATTAGCAGAACTCCTAAGAAATATGAAAAACATGCTTAAGAAAGAAGTAGGAGT
Organism: Pinus albicaulis; assembly: GCA_034641835.2. Lineage (NCBI taxonomy): Eukaryota > Viridiplantae > Streptophyta > Pinopsida > Pinales > Pinaceae > Pinus > Pinus albicaulis. Next base: position 993,556,215 of record CM076581.1, read on the forward strand.
CAAGTGGATTGTAGAAGCCAAAAAATATTTTGAATTAGTTAAACTTGCACTCACCCAGGCACCAGTCCTAATCAGCCCAGATTTCACAAAATATTTTCTTATATTCTCCTTTTCACCAGAGCATACTTTGGCTACTGTCTTGCTGCAGAAAAACCCAGAAGGCCAAGAACAGCCAATCGCTTTCTTTAGCAAAGCATTGAGAGACGCACCCTTGAAATATAACATAATGGAAAAACAGGCCTATGCCTTGGTAAAGGCCTTGAAAGAATTCAAGGTGTATATTCTGCATTCCCACATCATTTCCTATGTGCCAAACATAGTGGTAAAAGACATTTTGTCCCAAGATCCAGATGGAAAGAGGGGAAAATGGATTGCTGTAATACTAGAGTACGATCTGGAGATCAAACCCACAAAACTTATCAAAGGTCAAGGCTTAGCTCAACTAATGGCTGAATCCAACCTACAAGCCCTTGACATAAACATGGTAGATGCCTTGGATGAGCATGAAGGATTGCCTGATCCTATTGTTGAAGAGAAATTTCAAAACTCTCCTTGGTATTCTAGCATCCTGTATGTCCTTACAAATGTTAATGCTCCTCCTGATTTATCAAAGACTAAGGCAAGGTTTCAAAAGTTAAAGGCTAGAAACTATTGCATTTTAAATGAATGTTTATACTGGAAAAATTCAAATGGTTTGTTGCTTAAATGCCTACCTGAAGCTGAAGCAGAGAGGATCAAACACGAGTTCCATGCAGGGGATTGTGGAGGCCATCTCAACTAGAAAGCCACTGCTAACAAAATACTTAGGGCTAGCTATTACTGGCCCACCCTGTTTAATGATATCCACAAAAAGGCACTTACTTGCCATAAGTGCCAGATATTTGAGGGCAAAATAAAACTCCTCCCTTTACCATTACAACCTATAATTGTTGAAGCTCTCCTTCAGCAGTGGGGCCTAGATTTCATATGGGAGATCCATCCTGCTTCGTCTGCCCATCACAAATGGATTCTCACAGCCACAGAATATTTCACAAAATGGATAGAGGCCTTCCCTTCTAGGAATGCCACAGATTTTGTTATCATTTAATTCCTTGAAGACCACATCCTCTCTAGATTTGGCTACCCTAGGAAGATTATCACTGATAACGCTGTTGCTTTCGGTTCCAAAAAGATGATTGATTTTTGTCACAGGTATCAGATTGCACTTGGTCATTCTACTGCTTATTACCCATAGGGAAATGGGCTAGCAGAATCATCAAATAAAATTTTGGTGACCATCATCAAAAAGATGCTTGAAGAGAGTAAGAAATCATGTCATAACAATTTAGTGCATGCTTTATGATTTAATAGGTTAACAACAAAGAAATCCATTGGAATGTCCCCATATCAGTTAGTCTATGGAGCGGATGTAGTGTTCCCCACCAGCCTGGGGGTACCGGTGATAAAACTGGTCCAAGAAATTTAGTCAGAAGAGGACAGCATGGTAAGGAGGATAAATCAAATCATACATCTCCAGCAGACAAGAGAAGAAGTCTATAATAGAGCTCTGAAAGTGCAAGAAAACATAAAATGATTGTTTGATAAGAGAACAAAGGCTTGTGACTTCAAAATTGGAGATAAGGTACTTAAGTGGGACTCTAGGAGAGAGGACAAAGGAAAGCATGGCAAATTTGACAGTGTGTGGCAAGGTCCTTACATCATCCAATCCACCATTGGTCCAAATTCATTTTTTCTACAAGAGCTAGATAGTAAAGATCTGTTTGGGGGGTCCTGTCAATGGCAGGATGCTCAAGCATTACTATTGCTGAGTTCCAGTTTAAATCTTTCACTTCCATTGTAAATACCATTGTAGTGTTTTGTTTTAAAGAAAAAGAGAAAAAATGTTTCAAAAAAGAGAGAAAAGAAAGGTTCAGACATGCTCAAAACTTGAACCTCTGAAGTTCCAAAAGAACGGCTCAAACAAGCTTAAAACATAAGCCAAAGAAAGGGAAAGGCTGGGTCTAAAATTCCCAAAACCTGAACCAGCAAAGAAAGAAAGAAGAATCAGCTCTAACAAGCCCAAAACTAGAGCTGAAATGAAGAAGAAAGTGACTCTAACAAGCTCAAAACCTAAGTCACAGGGAAAAGAAGGATGCTCTAAAGTTTCACAATTTCAAGCCTTCACATTTTGGTTTCAATTTCTTGCAAAGTTCAGTCCATGTGCAACTGTCTTTATGCCATGGACCCACAGTAAACCAGACAGTCTAATCCTGGTTTGACTGTTTTTAAATTTCTGTTGTAGAATGTAGAGAAAGAAGCCTGCTAGACAGTTTAATCCTAGCAGATATTAATTTAGGTAGAGAAGTTATGAGATCAAATGTTTAACCTGGTCCCATGGAGGAATAAAGGTAGAATTAGATTAGTTTGTTTTCTGCTTTCAATAAAATAATTATGAAGAAGGTATGCAAATCTAGATGCACCTTGAAGAAAAAATGTTAGAACTGTATGATGGGTAGGTAGATTGTTTGGGGAACATCTTCTGCTGACTTAATATCCATCATGTTTGTAGCAGTTGATTGAACAAGAAGAAATATGGTTAAAAATTAGGGATCTGGCCTACTTCCAAAGATTATTTTCTGAGATTCTTGACACCTTCAAGAAGATGCCATCCCCATGTGGAGCCACTGTTAGCCACCTATAAATTTTTGACATAGCAAATAGGTGGCTAAAAAGTTTCTGAGACTTCAAGAGATACATTTCCTCTGAAAAAATATCACTCTTGAAGCCTCCATGTGTCTTTTCCTTTGAAAATATCTCACTTTGGTTTCCATTAAAAAAGCCTCACTTATTGTGAAAGAATTGTGCTCAAGAAAGCCTCCATCTGCTCCCTTTTATCCCTGCAAATTGCCCATTTTAACCCCTTTTTTCCCTTCTCAAAATTTTCCTAAAAAACCCCAAAATACCTTCCTAAGTCATCTAAATCATCAAAATTCCCCTTTTAAAACCTTGTGAATCCCTTCATTCGATTTAAAAACCCCTTTTTCCTTTTACCGGAAACCACTGTTTAGCCTCAAAAACTCTGTTTTTAGCCTAAAAAAGCCACTTTCAACTTATAATAGGCTTAAGCCCCCTTCGGCCTGACCCTTAGCCCCTTTTCCGCATACAACCGATGCTAGGACTAGGCACTAAGCCCTCGGGCGCTAATCGCAATCGAAAGTTTGTTGTGAGCACTTTTCCTTCGTTAATTAAAAATTCTCCAATGCGATTGTCATTCGTTCTATCAACCTTCGCTGTGATATCAACCGTTGATATTTATAGATCTAATGACCAGTGCTTAGGTCTCACCGCACCCATCACACCTTTCATTACCCTACCATTGTATGCAGACCATTGATTTCCCTTCGTAATCCAACGGCCCTCGCATGATCGCCAATCACAAAATCTTAATGTGCCACCCTTTGTCACCTCTGATTCATGATTTTCCAATTCAATCCTGGCCGTTGAATCCACAAGAACCAATGGTCAAGATTCGTCGTGCCTGTGTTCACAGAGCCCATCATCGCCCCGCCGGTTTTAATCTGGACTGTTGAATCCATAAGAACAAATGGCCCAGATTTAATCGCGCTCCGCCCCTGTGCCCTCCATCACTCCCCCTCTGATCGGATCTCCACCATTGATATCCTCCCGAGATCCAATGGTCTGCATTCAATTTCCCTCCGCCATCCCGGTCCCACCATCCAATTACACCAATTTCATTCATTTTCATCTTTTTTCCTTTGTATTCACCCAAGATCTAAACTTTGGTGTTTTACACTAAATGTTAGAAAATTATATATTATGGAGCAATGCAACACATAAAATATGCGGAAAATAGAAGCACACAAAACCCATAAAACCAGAGAGACACAGATATACGTGGTTCACCCAGTTTGGGCTACGTCCACCCCGAACAGCCAGTCCTTCCTTTCTATTATCCAGCAAAAATGAAGAGACAAAACCTACAGCAGATCCACTGTAATATCCTCTGTTCTCTCTCACAGTCTCCCTCTCTATTTCTCGCTCCGAGAATACACACATAATACCCAGCCGTAATACAATACCCTCATATATACAAGGGGTTGCCTTCTAGGGCAAAAAACCCTAATCTAAACATAACTTCTATCGTCAGATCATTTGCCTAATGAACGGCCCAGATTGACTAGAAATTACTATACTTTTACAAGGCAATTTTACATCTGTTTTTAGCTTCGGGGGCGGTGCCCCCGAAAACCCTCACCAGGGGGGGGCTCCAAAAAGCGCTGCCACCCACTCATGGACCCCCCACGACAGCGATCAATTACGGGCAGCGTTGCCACCCATTTTAAGGTACAGGGGTCCAATGCTGTGATAGTTTATCAGCCAAATATACCTTCGGCTCTGATACCAGTTGTTAGAAAATTATATATTATGGAGAAATGCAACACATAAAATATGCAGAAAATACAAGCACACAAAACACATAAAACCAGAGAGACACAGATATACGTGGTTCACCCAGTTTGGGCTACGTCCACGCCGAACAGCCAGTCCTTCCTTTCTATTATCCAGCAAAAACTGAAGAGACAAAACCTACAGTAGATCCGCTGTAATATCCTCTGTTCTCTCTCACAGTCTCCCTCTCTGTTTCTCGCTCTGAGAATACACACATAATACACAACCGCAATGCAATGCCCTCATATATACAAGGGGTTTGACTTCTAGGGCAAAAAACCCTAATCTAAACATAACTTCTACCGTCAGATCATTTGCCTAATGAACGGCCCATATTGACTAGAAATTACTATACTTTTACAAGGCAATTTTACATCTGTTTTTAGCTTCAAGGGCGCTGCCCCCGAACCCCCGCCAAGGGGGGGCTCCGAAAAGCGCTGCCGCCCCCCCCTGGACCCCCCACGGCAGCGATTAATTTCGGGCGGTGTTGCCGCCCCTTTTAAGGTACAGGGGTCCAATGCTGTGATACAAAGTAAACAAGATAATCAGGCTCCACACCCAACACTAAAGGTTAATTTATTTATCCTAACCTCTACAACAGCTCCACCGATGAATTCCAACCATCAATCAGCATCTCCCAGTCTAATCCAACGGTCCAGAACCGTCTGCACACCAGACCTCCATCAGATCATGTTTTCACCGTTACGAAGCAATTTTCATCCGTTTTTTGCCTTCATCCACCATTTATGTCACTGCACCACCATTTCCACAGGCCTCCACAGCATCCATCCTCCCTCCCGCATGGATTTCCTAACAGGTTTTTTGTGTTTTGCAGGGTTACAGATGATTAAAATCGCTCTCTGTCTCACCATCGTAGACAGGAAAATTTAGAGCGCAGAGAAGCTTTTTCAGAGCCAGAGATTGCAGGAAAGACTCCTGAGAGGGGTTTTAAACACATGTTTTTATCCAAATCATAGTTATTAACTCTGTTTCAAACCCTCCCATGCCATGAAAACCTGTAGTATTCATAGAGGCAGTCAACAGAAGTGGCAAAGAGTATCAGTGAAGGATTAAAGAGATTAAAAGCTTGTTATTGAAGATTAATATCATAATCCAATGTTAAAGGGCGAATATATAGATTGAAGACCTCATGAATGATACAGGAGGCCTAATAAGGCCTAAAGCACATAAAACAAGCCATATCAGTGTTTCACATCAGCAGAATGTTCTTTCCCAAGAAAGGACAAGTTCCCATAATGTTCTTTATTCTCCATTAATGTTCTTGAGAAGATCACCACCCCGACAGTAGTCCTAAGATTGCCAGAGTATTAGTTACACAGTATGGCAGGCCTGAAGTCATTTATCTACCTTACTTGTCCTAGAGTACTACAGAGTACAAACAGCCGAAAAGTACATCGAAGAACATACCTCTGAATTTATAATCAGCCTGTCGAAGACCATTCTTTCATCCAAAGAGTATTGAAGGTCAATGCAGGGATATTAAAACAGAATGGGCCTCGAGCACTCTTCTTTCCCTATTTTAATGTTTCATTTAAAACTCTATCTACCTCCACTGCCTCTCGTTCAGCTATAAGAACTCAAGAAAAATACATTGTAAATTTGTTGTTTGGATAACCATGGATTGTAAGTTGTTTCTTTGAGATAGAGCTCTGTGTGTATTAGTTGTAAAATAGGTTGAGGAGATGATTTCAGACTGAATATCAAGTTTTTGGACAATGATGTATATGACTGGTGTTTCTCTTGGATCCTGATTTAAAGCAGCGGTGATGTGTTCTATCTTTGTCTATGTTTTCCCTTTGTAATTCATCATATTTCATTTCTCTGATAAGAAATCAGTAATTTGGCTTAGGATATACCCTTGCATGGTACCCTAATGCTTCCTTCTCTTCTTATATTGGATGTTTTCTACTAATTGTGTGATCTAAGAACAAATTTTAGATAATTTAACCAGTATAGTAGTTGATTATTCACTGCTTACTGATGTGTGAATTTAAGAGTTTGTTTTTAGATGTTCTTGTCTAATTTTAGCTGAAAGAATTGGGATACTGGGAGATTTAGAGTTGATTATGTCTCACTAGGGTCCTTTTCCAACAGTTAAGTCTTTCTAATATTCATTAAGTTGAATGTCAAAGCATTGAAAGTTAAAAACCTTTCTCTGATCTTAGGCTTCAATTTGTGTCAAACCTTAAGTGTTTTATATTGTCTGAAGGGTTAGCCTCATTAGGATTTTTTTCATAGATGGTTAAGGAACGCCCTGTCCCTAAATTTTCTCCTAAGTGGTCACCTTGGAAGGTTTCCATGTCATTCACCTTGATTCCTTATCATTTCATCCCATACTATCATCTTTAGAGATCCTTTGTTTTGGATGACTAGCCCACTTGAAAGCCTTGGATATTGAATTGCAAGTAAACCCTTTTATGACCCCATTACCCAATGGACTTGAGTTCTCTTTGAATTATCTTCCCATTGCCAAAATCCTCCTTTTCCCACTTCTTTGTCTTACATTGAACCCTTCTTTCATATTTCCCAGCAACCAAACAAACAAACAAACAAGAACAACAACCCTTGTGCCTTATAACTAGCCTAATACCTTAAAATTGAACTTCAAAGACATATATTTCTTTGCCTTTTATAGAGAGATCCCTCTATGGAACCAGGAGGGCTAGATCCTGAGGTCCCAAAGTGGTTTGATGTTGTCTTGTCTTTTGGTAGAGCCAAACCTGCTAGAACACAGGAACCACAACAAAGTTTTTGAAGGCTTTCACTGCTTCCATCAAGCTTAGGTTTCCTCATAAACTTCTCCAAAGAGTTTTTGATTAGTAAGTGGACATTAAACACCTCTCTTTTCACATTTTTTTTGTTCCATTAAAGAGTTGAAAGTGTTATAGCCTACGAAACCCTAGTATTTTGATTCATTTCCCATTTTCATTCATATTTCCCATGTTCATATCCCTAAAACATCTATCAATCAAAAAATATAACATCCTAGGGTTTTCATTGACCTAGGTTTTCCATTTACACTCATTCCATTCATTTATCTAAGCTAGCCATCTCATCTCCTATTCCCTTCATCTCATTCCATTTACCCTAGGGTTTTCACTAGCCTAGGCTCCCTTACATATTCCCATTTCCTTCATTTCCTCGCACCTCCATTCACTTCACACTCCTTCACTTCATTCATCATCTCTCTAGGGTTTTGACACCAAATACATCATGGCAACCTAGCAAAGGTGAAATTAGAAAGCCTAAGAGGGCTGATTTGGGAATATTGGTACATCCTTATCGGAGAGGTCATAGGAACGTGTTTGCTTCACATGGTGTGAAAGGGGCCATGCTTTCTTCATCAACACAACAAGTAGACAAAGGTAAGGAAAAGGTAATAGAGCCAAACATTGATGATGAGGAGGGAAAACATGAGACAGAGCATGAATTTCAGTTGATTTACCTAAGTGAGGAAAATGAGGACAAAATCACCAATGTAGTTCTTAAAGGCAAAGAGAGGGTGAAACAACACTTGGAGCAGCTCTTGGCCAAGGCTCAAAAGGGCGATGACATTCACAGGAAAATGGAAAAGCACTATGCAATGAGAAACAAAATTGCAAGGGCCAAGCTCAAACGAGCCCGTGCAAAAATTCGAGCTTTGACCGAGCAAAAGGAGAAGGAGAGGTTAGAAATAATTACTGAGGTGTCTCTTCATGCTTCCAACCCTTGATCAGCAAGTAACCTCACAATTTTGGACAAATTTTGGCACATTTGGCACTTTAGTGCAAATTTTGGTTTTTGGGCAATTTTGACAAACATAAATTTTGTTAAACGCGCAGCGCCACTAGCGATGTGCTCTTTTTTGGGGCATACAATTAAAAAATGGCCACCAACATCATGTTCATAATGATGAGAAAATTAACTTCAGCAATGTTCAGAGGATTTGGAGAAGAACTGGTCCCTCAAAAATGAAAAAACTCATCAAAAAAACATGTTTCTGCCCTTATTTTTGCCTTGGCGTTGTGCGTTTACCAGTCTTGGGAGAACAGGTTTTGGACAGGGCAGATGGACACCATTTTGGACACTGGAGGCATATTTTGAAACTAGACTCATAGCGATTTTCAATGAGCTATCATGCAGTTGATTTGGACATCGAGAAGGCCTCCACAAGTTTCCTGCAAGACAGACCATTTTTTCTGTCATGGCGCTGCGTGTTTACCAGGAAAATGCAGTTTTCATCATCTTCAGCAAAATTTTCACTTTTTGACTTTTTACTTGGGAAAATGAGAAAATTACTAATGTAAATGGTTATGGTGAATTTAAATGTCATTTTTTCACTTTTATCTAGGGTAGATACATTAGATAAGTCCTCTAGAGGTTAGATGAATCAGTTTCCTCTCTTTTAGAGGCAAATTGTTGACTTTTCCTAGTCTTCAGATTCTTGTTTGGAAGTAGGTGAAACTGATCCCTATCTCATGGATTCGACTCCATGAGGCTAGGGAGAGTGGTTTTGAGGTCTATTTGATGTATTTTATCATTCATTGTAATGGTTAGACTCACTTGAAGCTTTGGCATCTCAAGGACACATTTTGTGTCAGTTTGGCTTGGACATTAATGATAAATTTACCGTTGTTTCTTTGGGATCCATGTCGTATGTGGTATTTCGCATAGTTTCTTCTTTTTAATCATTTTTGTGAATTTATTGTAGCTCATAAACCATTTTCATGTCTATGATATGCTTAATTTCAAGTTGAAAAGTAGAATTCATGTTTCATGCTATGTTTTGGGGAATTTAGCATAATTTGTGTATTTTCTTCAGTTTAGGGAGAATTCATCTCAGATGCTCATCCTAACTCCTCACCTGTCTATTCACCTCACCATAATCATATTTTAATGCCAAACCTTCTACCTAACTCGCCCCTCAGAACCCCTGCGGATTGTGACCTAATTTCCTTGCCCTAGCTGTTTGACTCCTCCTGATCCAAAAAACTCTACACAAATCAAAAATAAAACCCCTGAGCTAGTATACCTAGCCTAAATATTCTTTCCTTAGTAATTTTGACTTTGTTTTATATATAGAGAGCCCTCTCCTGGCCTAGTAGGGCTAGCTACATGGCTAAGCGTGGTTTGAGGTTACCTCAGAATTGCCTCTCTCAGCCTAAGGTTCAATCTGGGTGATAACAGGGGGGAGAATAGGGAATGAACTAGCAAAGAGGAATCTTTATAGACTCTGAGTGAGACACTGGTCAGAGGTTCAAATATTTTTTTAATGGCCACCGAAGAAATAATGGACTCTGGAGAGGTCTGAGACTTCAGTTTTTAATATGTTAGCTGATCTATAGTGATGATCTTTCTGTTGTGAGGAAAGAAAATCTTACGGTGAACCACAGATGGGACAAAGTACACCACATAAGTATAGGTACAACCCAAAATAATGTTGTATTCTAAGGGGGGCATCAATGACTTCAACGTCAACACAAACAATTTTGCTCGCAAGAGTAATAGGACAATTGCGGAACATGCCAAGGGGCTGGGAAGAGTGGCCATCCCACGCATGAAGGGTGATGGTGGAAGGGGATAACTTGGGCAATCCGAGCTATTTTCAAACAAAAGTGTACATCACGCAAGTGGATGCCCCCTCATCAATGATACATCAGAAGACATTGGCATTGCGGATCTTGACAGGAATTTGGAAGGCGACGGATGCAGGAAAAGGTGGATAGTTTGACTTGTCAACATCAAAGACAATCAAATGATCATCTGAGGTATCCACAAGGCTCATAGTATTTAGTAGATATTTTTGTTGTGAAAGGCACAACTAGAGGACTTCCAACATTGACATGGCAGTGGGAGATTGCGCCAAGTCATCTACTATACTATAGGTGTGGGAGGCTTTACCAAAAGAAGCATTTCGACGTAATGGTCTCTTGGGGGTATTGGTTTGTACCTCTGCCTTAGGCTGAGGGATCTATAAAGGACCACTAGGTTTCTAAATTGGCTATGTAGGACCTGAAGATGAGGGATCAGTTGCGGACGTAGCAGGAGGCTTGGTGTACTGGCATGACCGAGTCTAAAGGTTGAGATCGGCCGTATTTTCATGGTCAGAGTTCATCATGAGGATCTGGTAATCAGAGGTACCAGATGGAGGAGGTTGAGTAGCCGCCTGACCCTTAGGGGGTTGTGTAGCCACATATCCTTGTTGGGGGAAAGGATTGGTAAACATAGTCGGTTGAATAGGTGAAACATTAGGAGGAACCAAAGAAGAGGCTTGTTCTCCTCGAGATGGTGCTTGATCTTACCACAATTTATGCATCTGAGGTAAAAGGGGACAATCATGGATATAGTGACCAAGGACACTGCAACAAGAACAAGGCTCATTTGTGTGAAGAGGCCTATTCTGCTTGGGTTTAAATCCCTGTTGTTGGGTTGCAGTGTTAGATGTATTCCCTTAGGGATTTTTTCCTGGATTACCTAGAGCGGGTAGGTTCTAGTTTCCTTTCCTCTCATTTTTGGAAGTGGGAGGATTAGTTGCACTCTTCTATGCATACACTTGACCTTGGGGGGGGGGGGGTGTGCCTGCTGCTGTGGAGCTTGAGAAGGAATGGAAGGTTGAAGTGTTTGTGCTACAGGAGCTGGAGCACCTAGCTGTGGATACAAGTAGTAAGGAGGTTAAGCAACATTGGGGTAAAATTTTTGGGCAAAAGCATGCCTTGGAATCGGAGGATGCAGTTGGGAAAAGGCCTGAGGCATTTCGTGTCCTGGATACATGCTGCTGGGAGGGGGAAAAGTGCTAGAGGAGTTGGCCCCTCCCTGAGGGAAACCATAACCCATAGGAGGATGAGTTTAGGGAGGTGAAAGGGATCCAACGATATCGTCGATGGCATGAGATGCCCCCAGTGAGTTCACACCTTCAGGTCTAGGGAGATTAGGTAAGACGATATAAACATAACTAGATTGCATGTAGATCAAGTCACATTTCAATGCAATTTGGAGGGCTTCTTCCTCAGTCTGAGGAAAGTGAGATGTGACATCTTTACCAATAGATGGAAAAAGGGATCTGAGAAACCAGTCCATGTAGACATGATCTTCGAAAAAAGGAGCTCGACATAGGCTCTTCCTCTTGTACCATTCTTGAACATGGTTAGATAGACGGGTGGCAGAAGTTTGATGGAAAGCGGTCAAAACTTTGGTACCAATGTCATAGCGAAGGGGAAGCTGAAAGTAGGACAAAAATGCCTTTGCAAGAGTCACAAAAGTAGTATGAGAGGTAGAGGCCTGGTCGACATACCACTTGGAAGCTTCTCCAGTAAGTGTATGTTGGAATAACCGAAGACGGACAGAGTCATCAGTGATAGAGTTGGACGAACACCACATGTGGAAAGAATGAACATGGTTGGTAGGATCCTCTCCATCATTTCCTTCAAACTTAGGGATGTTTGAAGGAAGCTTGGTTGGCATAGCAGGCCAACCTGGATCATGGTGTATGGGGTCATTAATCAACTGGATGCAATCATAAAGGCTTAGGCTTGCCATATAAGGAAGCAAGGGAGTAGCCTGAATCATTCTTGTTGCAGCTCCATTAGTAGCGATTCCAGAATTAGAGCCGGGGCCACCACCAGAGGTAGGTCTTACACCAGACATGATTAAGGTGAAAGGTGGAGGAGAACCAGGGATAGAAACAGAAGGGGAACCCGATGAACTAGAATTAGAGTCGGAATGGGGACTCGACGGAGGATTAAATCAGACCCTACGCGGTGGGTTAATTCTTCCTATCGGAAAATGAGGATGAATGCCTTGGAATCTCCGGGATAAATGCCTTGGGGGCGCAATGATGGAAAATAAACACTAAACCCAATAAGGAAGAGAGGTAAACAAGAGCAGGGAGGTGCAAATCAATTGATTATAATGTTTAAGTCTTGGGTTGGTGGTGTAAACTAGGCACTCTTCACTTTAGGTGTGCATGTATGTGATAAGTGTGTTAATTTTAATTAAGCCCAGACATGTGTAGAGAAAAAATAAAAAAGATGTTGTATAACTGTAAATAAACTGAAAGCGACAGTAAAATAAACAGCTAAAGATGCATAAATTTAAACCCAAAAAGGAGGGCTTCCCAAAAACTAGTCTAAGTGTGGGATAAATCTACTCAAAACACACAAAATGGCCAATGGATCTAAGTTAAATATGGACAAGGATCTAAAGGTCAGATCTACTGAAAAGAGGTGCAGAAAACAACAAGAAACTAGAGGGAAAAATGATGAAAAATAGGTGGCGAAAGGCTACAACCAAAAGGGAAACAGAGGGGACCCTAAAGGAGAACCAAACAAAACTGAAAATATTTTTTTTTTGGATGGATAAATAACCAATCTGAAATGGATTTGAAAGTGTAGGTTCAAACCTAAAAAATGGCTTAAAAACACTGAAATCTTAGAAGACCTGCTTTAGCTAAACTCCTCCTAAAACAGTGGTAGCGTACTAAAGTGCTAAGGGGCTTGGTTCCTACTTCAATGAGTAAAACTAAGAAAGTGCGTGTCCAAGACAAGTAAAGACAAAGATCAGACAACCTTGAACAGTGCCCTTGGGAAACCCTAAAATTTCAGAAAAAATCCCGCAAAAAACTACAGGTCGCATGTTCTAACCTGTTTTCTACTGAGGTTGTAGTTTTTGGGCAGTTATTCGCTACCTGAGAGTTGAGGTCGCACGTTTAGGGCCAAAAAGTGTGACTTTCACTTTCGGCTGTCTCAGGGGAAGATTTTAGAAAAAAGTGTCGTCTGTGTCGCGGCTGATACCTATTAGCTACGCAAAAAGCCCAGAAACACACGGAAGTCATAATTTTTTATGTTTTAGGGTTAAAAATGCTAAAAAATATCAAGAAATGCAAAAGAAGCTGAAGAAAAAACCTAGGGGCTGAAGCAGTTGGTCATACAAGGATCTAAAAATGACAGTGGTTGTAATTAAAAACCCTTGTGGAGTCGCCAGTTGTTAGTGTGAATTCTAATTGCAAGCGTATGAAAAAATATCACTTTAGCTGTGCATAATGAACATCCCTAACATCAAATGTGGCAACCAATTTCCTTAGGTATGTAGTAGGTTATCATAATAAATGCTACAAAAATCCAAGTCTATGCAGTTAAAGACATTAAACAACAAAAATAAGCAGGACTTTTCTCTATACATCCAATGAACAAGACAAGAATTTATAAAGAATTTTTTATATTATGACACCTGGGAAGGGAACATAGAAAGATGTTACCAGTCCCCCTCAATGGGATGGGTTCTTGTATGTCCTCAATGCTTCAGATCCAAGATCTCTCTCTCTTGATGGTGCAGAAAACCTAGACAAAAATGGAACTCAAAGGGAGCTCACAAGCAAAAGTAGAAAAATATGACAATGATGGAGGATCAAAGTCAGACCAAAAGTATAGATCAAAAGGTGATCTCAAGGCAACAAAAGGCAGTGAATGAATGGAAAACCCTTCTATTTATAACGAAATATTGAGTTAGTCTAGATATTGGTGCATAATTAAATATTATTGACCAAATCTAGATCCAACTTACTTGGAATATTTTATTATTTTTGGTGGAGGGAAAAGGAATTTAGAATTGGTTAAATCCCTTTATTTATAAATAATAAATAAATAATGATTTATTCAATTATTTATAAAGGATTTAGTCAAATTTAACAAGGAATATTATTAAATAATGATTTAAATAATTATTCATAGAGAATAATAAGATAAATAATGAGTTATCTAATTAATTCTCATGTTTTGGGTTAAATATGACAAGGAATATTAATTAAACGATAGTTTAGCTAACTATCCCTAGAGGAAAATCAAACAAATAAGGATTTATTTAATTATTCCTCATGGAGTTTCCTATTTAGACTAGAAATAATTTAATAAGCTATGGGTTATTAAATAATTATTTCTCATGGGGTTTCCTTTTTAAACTGGAAATAATTTAATAAACTATGGGTTATTAAATCATTTCTCATAGTGAAAGAAATTTTACTATGGTAAAATTGGTCTTACATGGTGTACTTTAGTCCATCTAATAGTAACATGTTAGATGACCAAAAAGTGGTGTAATAGTTTATGCCACACTTGTGAAGGTGTTTACCCAGGAAACAATCCCAAATGCGTTTGATCTTCTTATTCTTTCACTTGTTGGTTATTAGGTTCCCTTCCTGTAGAATCACACTCTTTTATATCTTCTTGTCCTTCATCGAATTGTGTTTGTGAAATGATGTCGAGTTGCCTTATTTATAGTTATTTCCCTATCAAATAGGTCGACTTGAGTGAGGGTGAGCTGATGTTTTCTTTGGTGTAGATTCATTACTCCATCTTGAATCCAACTTGAAGGAGATGCTTTAGTTTGGTCTTGGAGAGCCTTTTTATTATTTTAATGACTCATAAAAATATGTAACATTCCCAATAAGGTTTCTTCATACATGACATTGACTCAATTTTACTTTTATGGCTTGATGAAAAAACCTAAAGGTTCTCAATGGGAACCTTAACTAAAATAAAATTCCTTGATCATGAAACCCATGATTCAAGTACTACAAAAATAATTTTATTCTCTTATTTACATCAATTACATAAAATCACAATTACACATTTCCTTATAAAGACCAAACCTAGTTACACTTTTCAACAACTTCTATCCATCCTAATTTATTAATCTTCACTAAAAGGGATTTTTGCCCCTACTCAATTATTAGCCTTTGCTGAAAGGGACTCATTCCCCTACTCATTTATCAGCTACTAATGAAAGGGACTCTCTCCCCTAAGAATTTACCAACACCCACTGGAAGGAGCTACAACCCCTAATTTGCAAGCTACCACTTGCTTGCCCTTTTGATTCATCTTTCATCAATTTTCAAACTTAGATCAATAGACATATTACCTCACAAATGAACATATCTTCCCACTGATACTACTCACAAAATCCACCTTACAATCACCTTCATCAATCATTGATTATTTATCAAATCACCAAACTATATGCACCAACAATATCAATAAGAGAAGCCACCTTTGATGAACACACCAAAACTCTTAATCACCAATTTATCATTCACCTATCAGATACTAAATATTATCTCTAATTCAACCTTGATGCATACCACCATTATGCATCACACTGCACCGATAAATTTCAACCTCTCATCTACACACTGATCCACACACACACATTGATGCTCGAATTCTTCTTATAAAGATTTTGGACTGACATTTTTGGCTTCAATGCTTTTCTTGTATACTTGCACGAATCCTTATTGTTTTCATTTGTCTTGTTCATCCCATTCTTCTTTATTTTCTCTTAACTTATCAATCTTTGATCTGCATTTCAGGGCTCAATATGTGATATTTTCAGCTAATTTTTCTCCTTCAGACATTTTACATAATTTAGTTACATATTTCTATTTTTTGTGAACCTTCATATTTTTCAAAAATACTAAACCTTCCTCTTAATTTTTTCCAACTCGTTCATGCATCTATCTCTTTGTTGTTATGTTTCGATTAACTTCCAAACTCTACCACTAAACTGTCACTTATCAAAGTTGTCGACTTGTTCCACCCTTAGCCAAAAGGCTCTACTAAAATGATCACATTGCCACATTAGTTGTCGACTCATATGTTCACATGAAAACATTAAATTTTTGACTCACTCCATCCATGCATGTACCCAAAGCATTTTAATATAGGCCCAAAGGCCTTTTAATGTCAGTGCTGCAAAACACACCAAATATTACTCCTTGGCCCTTTTTAATTTTAATAAAAAATGTTTCCAATTCCATTGAAGTTGGCTTTTAGCCCCTTTTTCTTTGGTGCCTTATTTTATTTCTATCATAGGACCAAGTGTCGTGACCTCTCTAGGCATTTAGGCACTTAACTGCTTTAATGTGTTCGTGGGATTATTTTCCTTTTTAATCCTTCGCACCCTTTGTCTTCATTAGTTCTAGGAACCACGTTCCCAGTGCTTAAAATATGCCTCTGCGTAAACCTTCCAGACTCCTCTTGGCGGGCCTAGTTGTAAGTGGGGTATGCCTCACCTCTATATTATTGTTTAAGCCTTTGTTGCAAATCCTAGTCAGTCTAATGCCTCTTTCTTGATTCTTCCACTCTATGCCCCTTTAAATTATTTCAGGATCTATTCTTTATAGTTTGAGCTATCCTGTGGGGTCCTACATTGCAACAAAGATTCAATAGAAATTATCTCGGGCTTCTTCAACTCTAACATTTCTCATGTCATCCGATGCCCAGTCAGGTCGTTAACCTTCCTTGTGTTTCTCCAAAAGCTTTGGTGCTCTAACCAATGGGATGACCTCATGTTGACATCACCTGTGTCATGTATCATCCTGTGATTTCTCCACATGTCACTAAAATATGGGTTATTTAGGTACCCAAAAACATCAAATATGCATATCGCATGTCCACCTCTGATTGGACCATTTCATGATGACGTCGTCATCCACTATCATCTCCTAAGAGCCAATAAAACTATGACACATGTCCTTTTGTCATAGAGGAGAGAGAAGGGTCTTGCAACTGATTTTTCACCATGTTTCCTTTGTTAAAATTTTCAAGGCTCTCATTTTTTTTTTCTTAAGTCTTATTTGAGTCGGTGCTCCTTTGCATTTTGTTTTGAATATTTTGGGGCCCTTTCCTCTAGGCTTGAACTTGCAAGCTGATTTTTTATGTGGGGGCCTCCCACTTAAGCCTTCTGCCAATGAAATTCCTCCACAACGTTGTGTCAGGGCCATATCCATCCATCAAGTATCATCTCGCTTAAACACTTGGGTGCCTTTTGAAATTCTTCAGGGTTCATCCACCAGGGTACCGCCATCTGGATGCATTGTAATCAAGGGTAAAACCTGCGATTAATCACATTTCTTCTCATTACTTTTTTTTTTACGCCACATATGTTTGGTCTGATCTTGGTTGCTCCTCCACCATTTCCACTAGGTTTTAATGCTCCACCAAATTTGGCTACACACCAAAATGGTTTCCAGCCTCTTCTAAGCTCTGTTATTTTACTTTGGGATTACTGTAACTTTGATTGGCTCTAACTTTCAATCCAAGAGGCCATTTTCAAACTTCCACATACTAGTGGAAATATTTTCCATAGCTCTATCCATCAAAGTGGGTTTCATTTATATTTGAGATGATCTGATGTAGAATAAATGGATCCAAAATATTTGTACCTTCTTCATCCATGTTAGTCTTCCTGTGACTGATCATTTCCCATACTTTGACAATCTCCAACAATGAAACACCATTTGTAATTACCAATATTTATCTTTGCCAACAATATTTGCCTTTTCCATCAATGAACACCCATTTAGCAAGATTACACATCACAAAAATGTGAAGCATGTCTTCAAAGACTTAATTTGTCTTTTCTATTTTCCTATTTTTTTGAGTGGGGTAGGATATGTTGAATTATAACTACATTCCAATTCCTTCAAATAATTCTTTCCAAAATATTGAGGTGACATAGAATCTTAATCCAACATGATTAATTTTGACACACCATGCAATATAAATATTTATTTCATGAAGATATCAACAATTTCAATTGCCTTGTGAGTGGAATGTATTGGAATAAATGGGTAGTATTTTTCATCTTTTCCATTACTACCATTATCGTATCATGTTATCTCACGATATTTAATAATCCTAATATGAAGTCCATATTTATGATTTCCCACTTCTATTCTACAATGGGGAGGGGTTGCTACAATCCTATCAAGTTCCCATGCTCATCCTTAACTTGTTGACATTCCAAGCATCTAACATTGTACTCCATGACTGCATTCTTCATTTAGGGCCAATAATATAAATTCCTAATGGATAAAATCATCTTATGTTAGCCACTATGTCCAAAATAAGGGTTCTTTTGAATTTCATCCATGTTTCACTTCTTCAACTCTTGGGAATATAGTATATATAGATTATCATTGTACATTAGTAACCCATCCTCAATCAATTGATATCCTACTAAAAATTTTCCTCTAATCCTTTGCTACAAACATTCCTTGGCATGCTTCAAATGTTCATCATTTTGTAAAACATCCATTATCTTGATCCTCAAGTTTTTCTCGTAAATGATAACTATTTCCATGTGGATTAATTGCATGTTGCAACTTAACATATTTTCATTTCCTTTCATATGCTTAATTTAAAATTCATACTCATTAATAAGTTCCAACCATATAGATTTACTAGCATTCATATAAGGTTGATTGAAAACTTACTTCAACCCATTATGATATGTCACTAATACAAATTTGGGCTCGAGCAATTAATTTCACTACATCTTCAAAGCATGAATTAAAGTTGTGATTTCTAGGTCATTTTTGACATAATGCTTCTCCTGTTCAACAATCTTCCTTTATTCATAGCTCATTACATACCCATCATACATAAGGACTCCATTATGTACCTCCTTTCACACATCCATGTATACCAGAAAATATTTGTCATGTTCTATATTTTTCAATACTAGTGGTTGGGTCAAAAGATGCTTTACCTGCTATAAAATCCTCAAATTCCTTTGACCATACAAAAATTAATCCTTTCTTATACAATGAGGTGATCAGATGGTCATCTTGGAGAATCCTGAATGAATCTTTGATAATACTTTGCCAATCCCATGAATGATCTTACGTCCACTATGTTTCTTGGAGTGAACCACTCTATGTTGGCCTTTATCTTGTCAAGATCCACTACAATCCACTATTTTGATATCATGTGGCCAAAATAGTGTATATATTACTCCTAATAATAGTCACACCTTCTAAATTTAGAATATAATTGATGTTCCCCTAGTATTTGCAACATTGTCTTGAAGTGTCCCACATTTTCTTCCTTAATCTCTAAGTAAATAAGTATGCCATCAATGAATACCAAAAAAAATTTATCCAAATAAAATTATTCATTAGCCACATAAATGTGACTAGAGAAATGGTACTACAAGTTTAATTGGGACATTCAACGTAAATGTAAATTTTGTTGTTCTAAATTTCTCCTTTCTCATTGAATGTGGAGATATAATCATGGGTGACATCATTATTTTTATTGATTAAAGTGTATTTTTGAATGCATAAATATATAATGTTATCCATTAAACACACAAATGTGGTTTGGTCAAGCCCCTAGGGCTACTACTCCAGTGGGATGTGATCCCTTTAGGTTTGTTAGAGAGATACTGGAGAATTCCACCATTAAAAATGTTGCGTACTTCACTCATTTATTAATAACAAAGGTTACATTTATACTTGGAGAATTCAGTTGTCGAAAATAAACTAGTCTACAACTATATGTTGTTATACTATATACAACTAACCCCGAAGGATTACAACATTTCTCCCCTTAATTCGAAGGGTCATCTGACATACCAAGTAAAGATCTAAATTTTTCAAACTTTTCACGCCCATTGCTTTGGTAAAGATATTTTCAATTTGTTCTGAAGTTGGACAATGATTTAAATGATATTTTTTGGCCTCTACATGATGTCGAATCAAATGATACTTGGTGTCGATATTTTCGGTTCTATCATGAAACTTTGGATTCCTAGCCAACTGAATTGCAGAAGAGTTGTCGACAAATAGAGGAGTTGAAGCTTTTTGTTTCTCCTGCAAATCTTCGAGTATTTTTCAAAGGCAAATGATTTCCTTAGTGGCTTGATATGTTGCAACATTTTTGGCTTTAGTGGTAGAATTAGCAGGAACATATTTCTTGTGCGATCTCCAACTAATGTTTGGTGATCCAAGATTAATCAAATATCCAAAAGTTGAGAATCCATTTCTTTATCTCCATAAAAATCTGAATCTGAATAGCCAGCAAGATGGAAATCTAAAAACTTGGAATATTTGATTTCGTAAGTTTGAGTTCCTTTTAAATATTTCAAAACACTTTTTGCTGCTACCCAATGCCCCTCACAAGGATGATACATAAACCTGGAAATTATTCTGACGGCAAAGGTTATATTAGAACAAGTAATAGACAAATAAATCAAACTTCCAACAAGTTTCTTGTACTTAGTTAGATCTTCAAATGGTTTTCCTTCTTCAGAAGTGAGTTTCAAATTCTGCTCCATTGGTGTCACAACAGGATTACAATCTGTCATACTATATCTATTCAATAACTTACCAACATATTTCTTCTAAGAGATGAAAATATGTTGTCATTTTTTATCAACTTCATTTCCAAGATAATAATGAAGTAATCATAAATCTATCATATCAAAAACCTTTTTCAATTCCTTCTTTATAGATGATATATATTCATAATTGTTTCTTGTGATCATCAAATTATCAACATATACAATTGATCTTCTAACTTTCCTAACGAAAAGAGTTGCATCATCTAGGTCAAAATGTTTATAGTTTAATTTAAGAAGATGCTCAGTTAGCTTCTCATACCATGCTTGTGGTGCTTGTTTCAAGCCATACAAAGACTTCATTAGTTTGAAAACCTTTTTTTCTTTCCCTTTAACAAAAAAACCTTCTGGCTAAAACATGTAAACACCTTCTTTCAAATTTCCATTTAAAAAGGAAGTTTTGACATCCATATGATGAATTTTCCATTCTTGCTGGGCTGCAATAGAAAAAAAAGATCTAATAGTGCCCCATTTAGTTGTAGGAGAAAATGTCTCTATATAGTCAATACCCTCTTTTTGTGCATATCTCTTTGCTACAAGTCTTTCTTTGTGCTTGTCTAGCGAATCTCGGTTTATTTAGTTTTATAAATCCATTTAAAACCAATAGGTTTGATGCCAGCAAGAGGATCCACCAGCCTCCATGTGCCATTTTTATGAGAGTGTCATATTCCTTTTGCATTGCATCTTTCCACTGATCATAACTAGTAGCTTCTTCAAAGCAAGTAGGTTCATAATCCACATAAAATTTAAATTCATAGTGAGAATAGTTACTTGAGGAACTTCCAAAATTAAACTCATCATATTTCTTTTGAAATGTTCGAATACGATTTGACCTTCACAAAGGTGGTGTAAGAAGTTTCTCAGGAAGTTGCTCATCTTCTTCATATAGCTCAGTTCTTGCCATTTTTGTCATTGTTTTTGTAGAAACACTTGCATCAACCAATTTCTCATCAGCATTGGAATTATCATCATCAACCAATTTCTCATAATTGAGAAGGAAAATCCACAGACTAATCTAATATAGGAATCCCCCCTTCAGGATGGGGAAGTATATTATCTTATTCATAATAAAACATTTGAGGCACAAACTTTTCTAACGGATTCAGTTGTTTATTAACAGTGAGGGAATCTTTATCTGTTTCAAGAAAAATTACATCTCTTGACAAAACAAACTTTTTGTTCTCTTCATCATACAACCGGTATGCCTTAGAAGTCATGGAATCCCCACAAATATACATTTTCTGCTTTGTTCACTCAACTTATTCCTCTGATGTTTAGGAATCAAAGAATAACATTGAGAACCGAAAATTCCTAAATGTTTAACAACAGGAAGATGATACCAGGGAAATTTTTAAGCATAGAAAATTATTCTGAAGTTTAAAAAATTTGCGAATCTCAGTAGTCCCTAATATGTAAACGATAAAATGTTTATTGATGTATTTATAAAATTATTTAGATTTATAATGATTTTATATATACTCTCTATATAATGTTGGCGATTTTTAACATAAAATAATTTTATATTGTAAAACTTGGGCGAATAATTTTTATAAAAAAAAAGGAAATTGGCAAATAATTTTTTTGGAAAAAACATGGAAAATTATCCCCTAAAATTTTCCATGATTATACCACATTTCATAAGGAGTTTTGTTGTTAATAATAGAGGAAGGGCAACTATTTCTAATGTATGTTGCACAGAGCGTGAATTCTCCCCAAAAAATCAATTTTACATTCTTAAAAAACATCATTGACCTTACCATATTAAGCAATGTTCTTTTCATTCGTTCAGCAACATCGTTTTGTAGTGGATTATATGGCACTGTAGTTTGATGTTTGACTCCATTCTCTTGCAAATATGTTTCAAAAGCATGTGAAGAATATTTTCCTTCATTATCAGTCCTTATAGTACCAATAGTAAGTTGTGCTTCATTTGTTATCAAGAGATTAAATTTATTAAACACATCAAAAACCTGTGATTTTTCTTTAAGCATATAAACCCAACACATCCTCGATTAATCATCAATATAAGTGAGTATGTATTATTTCTATTCACAGTTGGTACAGGAATTGGTCCACATAAATCAGAGTGTATGAGGCTTAATTTCCTTGTAACTCTAGACTTAGAATTCTGAAAATAATGTCTGTGATGCTTTCCCAATATACAAGCATTACATGGGGTCAATGTTTTTGGAACTGTTGTAAGTGCCTTAATTCCCTGTTGTTTCATAATTCTAATACTTTCATAATTAACATGACCGAAGTGTGCATGCCATAATAAATAATATGGTAGAGTATCATTTTGTTGAACCAAATAATTTGTGGTCAATGCAACAGACGACATACCATGCAAATTCAAAAATTTATCTTCTTCCACACCAATTATTATATTTTTAGTGTCATATTCTCTTCTAATTTCTACTTTACCATAAAATGTGTGAATGGAATGTCCTTGTTGTCTTATTTGTATAAGAGATAACAAATTTCTTTGGAATTGAAGAATGTAAAGAACATCATTCAAAGTATAATTTTAAAGTCATGGAATTTGTAACTGAATTGAACCAATCCCTCATGGTTTGATTTGTGATTTATCAGCAAAATACACAATTGTGTCAATATTATCACTAAATTGATCAAACAAATCTCTTCTAAAGGTCATATGACAAGTGGCACCGATGTCTAAAATGCAACTCTCATACCATGAAGAAAAATAAGTATTAAAAATATCTTCCATGTGAAAATTACAATGTGCAACAACATAATGTGCATTCTCAGAAGACTGCCCTTTGTCTGGAATTAGATGATCTTTCTTTTCAATAATTTGTTCTCGTCTTTCATTAACTTTCTCCCAGGGAATTCTACAATTTGTAGCAATATGTCCAATTTTACAACATTTAAAACATATTACAACTGGTTTATCAGAAAAAATTCTTTGTTTATCATTCTGCTGTCTATCTACCTGAATATTTCTGCCCCCCTACCTCTATAATTCTTCTTACCTCAACCTCTATTACCCTCAGTATTTTTGACAGATTCATCTTGAGCTTTTTGGTATTTTTGAGAAAGACATAGCGTTTCATTATTAGAACTATCTGATGCTTCTTTCTTACTAAAATCCTTCTCTCTTTCTGCAATTTTCCCTACTAATTTGTCAAAATCTAAATCTCTTAATTGCCCACTAGCTTGGTGAGATTCCAAGTAGTGTGAATAACTAGGGCAAAGAGCCTTTATCGTCAAACCCAGTAATGTTAAGAACACAAGAAAACCAACATATGAAGATAAGTGTGAGTTGTGTTTATTATTCACAATGATACATATATATACTATATTGGAGTGACCCTTGGTTTCACATTACAAGTGGTCTCTTGAACCCCTCTTTGACTATTCGCCTTCCACACTAACCCTACAAGGATTAGGTGTCCAACATTCCCCCTCTTAATACGAAGGGGTATGTATGAGTCCAGAAGAGAGTTGCAATACAAATGTGCAAAGTATGCATGGCAGCACTAGGCTGAATGTGCTCTTTGAAATGTTGGCATAAGGAGATGGTTTAAGGATGACCACCAGCATTGGAATGCTTAGTGTAGTTCTCAGAACTCTTCCAAATCTGGCAAGAAGCTGAGGTCTTCTGTTAGAGAAATTTCTCCTAATATTTTGAAGAGGGAGACCTTCAACCTGGAAGAAGGGAGGTCTACAACTTGCGATGGTTTAAGGATGACCACCAACCCTATAATGCTTGATGAATTTCTTGGAACACTACCAAAACTAGAAAGAATCTAAAGTCTTCTACTAGAGGAAGTGTCCCAAATTCTTTGAAGAGGAAGAAACTCAACCTCACATAGATGGTTTAAGGTTGAACACCAACCAAAGGCATGCTCATGGGCATCTGTGTCTCTAGCTACAACTCTGAATATGGAATGACAAGGTGTGGCTCAGGCTTGCTTGATGTGGCTTTGAAGCTTGTAGATGACCATCATTTTCCCACTGTCAGGTACTAGGTGAGATGTTGGAGAAAACTCAACTGCAATACCTTCTAATATTCTAGAAGAAATTCTGTGATATGAATGAAATATCTTCTTGGCTATTGTTGCTTATTGCCAAGAAGTGATCCATTCAAGATGAATATTTTTTCTTGTCGAAGGCTTGTTTCTGAAGCATCTATGTGAAGAATGTGTGTGCTGACCACAGTGGTTGCACGAATGAAGATCAAAACAATTCTCTTTCATATGGTGAACTCAATCACAACATTGGCATTTCATAATTTTTTTTGATGTTGTGGAAGAGGAGCATAATATAGAACAACTGAAGGTGAGCTATCATGAATAAATCTAGCACTTTGAAATTGAATGGACTTGGAATAGTCTGAAATATGAAAGGAAACATCCTTGTCATATCCAAAACCAGTTCTAAAGTTCTTCCCAACGTCTGATGATGGGTTTGGGAAGTGCAGGCTGGATTTTTTCTTCTGCATTCGAATCTTCTCTTGTAATGGGCTCAATGATCTGACCAATATCATGTTGTTTATGGGAATTTGTCTCAATATTTTTAACAAAAACAAGTTCAGAATGACAACTCTTTTGTTGAAGCTCATCTCACTATAGCTCTAACTCAAGGTGCAAAAATTCAATCTTGTCTAGCGTATTTTGAAAACAAATTCTAATATCATACAAAGTATCCTTATTGATTTTAATTGTGCTTTCAACAGTAAATGCGATTAGAGTTCTTAATAACTCTAATAAATTATCAATTCGAGCCATTAGAGTTCTTAATAACTCTAATAAATTATCAATTTGAGCCATTAAAAAAAGAACTATCTATGACACTGGTTCCAAAGAGCTTTTAATTTTCAAAAAAGTTTTTTTTTTTTTTTTTTAATGATAATCTGAACACAATTCTTGATACCTTAAAAATACCAATCTAATGCAATATGTACATATGGTAGTACTTCAATATCTTATGATAATACTTCAATATAAAATTCCCATTTCATATAGTATACCACAAACATCACATACACTGTCATGTCTCACATAGAGTATACAAAAATTGGCACAATTTCAAGACCCAATCTTCAACACTTATAACCACTTGATTTTAACTAAACTTGGTCTTCTGCCAGCTGAGGTATGCAACATGAAATATGGATATGACTAACTCGACCAGTCTAGAGAGTGATGAATTCAACCAGTATGAACCATCGCATGACGCTTCAGTTCCTGCCACCATGAATCTAGCTACCGTGGAGGGAAGTCGAACCAGTGCGTGCTCTTTTTAAAAGCCAAAATATATCATCAACAAGTGCCACTAAATGTATGCTTAGCAGAATAAGACGATTCGTAGAAGTTGGGCTGAATCCCTTAGATGAAACCCAATTTTATTTGCCAAACAAATGCAGCACCAATTCCACAAGATGAGATGAGGCAACACATTACAGTGTTTTTCATGCAACCTCGTGAATTGGATTGGTGAATGCAAGTATTTGTTAGAATAAAGCATTCAACAAATTCCAAAATTGATGCATGTTTCACCACATTTCCACTGGCACTGATGTAGTTTTGAAATACAAACTTGCAGGATCTGAGAGCGTGGTCTGGAGTCCTCACAGTGATTCGAAATCCACAATGTGCAGTGACTATAGAGGAATGTTGTATCAAGAAAATTTGCATTCTGTGTGGGAGGAGTGTGTATTCTGTGTGAGAGGGGCGTAGTATTCGAGTGGTGTAGAAGCGGAGGTGCTACGATGTAGGAGCAGAGTCTGCGACGGTGTTGACTGTGTATATGACACTATAGGAGCTAGGTAATGGGGGTGGATGAGTGTGATGCCACAATGGAGTGGGGGAGCCACAGGAGGCTCGACACAGAGTGGGAGGGCCGAGCAGTCGACATAGAAGGGAGGCGTTATGGAGGAGAAGCCACGATGGAGAGGCCGAGGGGCATAGTACGTAATGTGTAAACTACCAACCAGCTAATTGGACTTTGGGAATTCTGTAGTCTATTCATCCGTTTATCGATATAATTATCTCGAGTGATGCTAATACGATGACTGTGTAATGCAGTGGAGGGCGAGAGTGACCGATAGGCCGAGAGACTGTGAGGACAAGGTGGAGGGCCGAACAGGTGATGTCGACTATGTAATGCAGTGGGGAGGCCGCAATGGGAGAGGAATGCGCAGAGAAACCATCGTGCAATGAATAGTAGCATAGAGAAACCATTTTGTCGAGCGATCAATATGACAACACTAATGTTCTGCAGTATGGGAGGAGAGTGCACGGAAAACGGGAGCGCAGGTGGAAAAGGGAAGTAAAACACTCACCGCACCACACTCTTTGCCAAAATTTTATGCTCGTATACCAACGCTTTCAATGGAGTATTGCCGGGTGCAAATAATGCAACTAAAATTTAGCTGATGGGACATTCATTAAATTCAAATCATTGAAGGCTTTGATACCAAGTCAAACCCGGGCATGGTAAGCACGCAAGACAACGAACATATGAAGATAAGTGTGAGTTGTGTTTATTATCCACGATGATATATATATATAGTACATATAGTACATTAGAGTGATTTTTGGTTTCACATTCTAAGTGGTCTCTGAAATTTTTTTTTGATTGTTTGCCTTCCACACTAATCTTAGGATGATTACGCTGTAAACCAACTTTAACTCTAGTAGAGTCAATTTCACGATTGATGGCTTTAATTTCAGAGGCAATTTTTAGAGGATCATTATCACTCATTCACTGAATTATCTTAAATTCAAAATGTGAATCATAAAGCTTTTTTAATTTTTTTATGGCATCATAGGTTGTTTTACTCTGAGAAATGTATTTTCTTAGCTCTTTTGAGACAGAAGTAGAGATTAAGGCATAGGCCTTCTTATCCTGGCATAGGCCTTCTTATCCTTACATTGCGAGATTTCTAGTTGTTTCTGCTCATCAGGCTAGTCTCGTGCATTCCCTCCTTCTCCTTCACAGAATCCATCTCATAAATCAATAAAAATAAGAGATTTTTAACTTTCTTAAACCACCTCTTGTAATTTTCCTTTCCATAAAGAACCACTCCAATTAAAGATATCAAGGAGTTCATATTTTAAAAAATGTTTTAAATCATAGGCACATTTTAAATAAACTTATGTTTTAATTACTTCAAACACAAATTCCTCTTTTAAATACTCCATTCTTGAAATATGCAATGTTTAATCTTGCAAGTTCAGTGGGTATTAAAGGCACAAATTTCTCATTTTTTCTTAAAAAGAAATTTATGTTTTAACCACTACCACTAGCACAGGGAAAAAATACGTTTTTTAGTTTACAGATTCAGCAATTCTGCTTTAGGCACATTTAAAAAATATATGTTTTTTACTGCTAGCTCTTGTACATAATCTGGCAATGTCTGCGTTGAAGGTCTTCTGATATTTCATGATGTCAGGGATTGGAATTCACCACGAGAGGTACCCTCACACCGCATTTGATTTTACCGAAAACCATGGCATCTGCACCGAACAATCACCACCTTTTATTGAGCAGATCGTTGCATATCACAACATCTTGCCCACACTCACAACGCTCCAATTGCGATCACGCCAAACGTAACACGACTTCTTCTGATATTTCAGAAATCCACACGATTTCTCCTTTGAGACAGAAATCTGCTTCTCGGTGCTTAAATCAAAAATAGTCTTTGAAACCATTACCGACGCTAGTGGAGTTCGATCTATCTCCGATACCACTATTAGAGAGAGACTGGAGAATAATGTTGCCTACTTCACTCATTTATTAATAACAAAGGTTACATTTATAGTTGGAGAATTCACTTGGGTTTACATAACCGAAAGGAAACTAACCTATAACTATATGTTGTTATAACTATATACAACTAACCTCAAAGGATTATAAGAAAGTTGATGTGCCCAAATATTTCCTAAAAAAGAAATGTAAATTTCAAATTAAGTTTTTTTAAGTTTTCTATAAAACTCTTATACTATATACATTTAACAGCTAAAATTTAACATTTTAACTTCCTTTTTAAATTACATCATCCAAAAATATACCATAAATAAAACCCAAAAAAATAATGCATTTACAATATTACTAAAAATACAGTTAGGTTGTTGCATCCATGTATCAAAGTAGTTGTTAGTTTTTTCTAAAAATTCCATGATTTCAGTGTTTGTCTTATTAGTTTATGGATTGTAAATAAATGTATAAAATTTATTTACACCAAACAATTTTGATTTATTAATGTTTTAGAATTTTGAAATTTTATTATAAATAATAATAATAATAATTAAAATGTTTTGTTTTAAAGTTTTTTATTTAAATATAAAGTGTAGTAGTTTTTAAGTGTGACTTTTTGAAGTATCAGGAAAATTTTGGCTAGCTTTAATCTTGATTTGTATTGTTTAAACTGGTTTTTTTACTGCATATATGGATATGCATAACTGGTTTTATGAGTGCATATATGGATTCAACACCCTGAAAAACTCATGGGGAGCTTCAATTGTGAAAAGGTCATTTGTCAAACTTGTGATTTCAATAAATATCTCCTCATTCTAGACAAATTAGATGGGAAAATAAATGGGAAAACTTTCCAAAAAATCGCATTTAAAAGATTACTCATATAAAAGATTTTGTTAATAGTTCAATGATTTCATTTTTGCCTTATAAGTATATCTAAGGTACCATAAATAAATATAGAAACATACATGGATTTAATTCCATAGGTAATAATACAAATTATTGGTAATAATACATATTTTTTTTGGTAATAGTATAAAATGGGGTAGTTATTTTTTATTTTTGTTTTCTTTTGTCTTCAAGCGGGTTGTACCATAAACCTGGATTTACCTCTAATGGTAATAGTACAAAATATTGGTAACTAGCAATTGCACCATCACCAAATGTTGCAAAGGAAACGCCGTAAGATTCTTAAAGAAATCCAATAGTTGTAATGATTTTGGTCAATTTTAATAAAGGCTCTAGATATGATCAGTGAACAAAATTTCAAAGCGAAATATGATCAGTACATTGAATCCGTGCAGTGAAGAAAATGTCAAGGCGCATTGAATCCGTGGGAAAATTTTGAGTGACAATTCTCTCTATGGCTTGCTATATACTTCTTTTTCAAATATGAAAACAATACAAGGAGAAGTGCCTTGAGTGGCCAGTTTGCAGCTTCCCAAGTCAAAATGAGGACATGGGTACTTTATATAAATAAATCAAAGGTCTATCCCAAAATTAAGTTAAAAAAACAATTTGAAAAAAGAATTTAATGAAACATATCTTATGATATTAGGTACTCAATCTACTGTTGATCAGTTTAATGCACTAAGCAGGATCAATTGGGCAATAGTAAACATAAATAAATATAGAAATCGGTCCAGCTCTCATTACTAATCTTAGTAAACAAAGAAATTCGATCCATCTCCCTTCAAAAAACTAATGCAAACTCACAGAGCAAACCGTTATGTATGCCAGCCCTCCTCACAAACTTTGAAGTGAATAAGCACAACATCTTATCTGAGACTCTTTTCAATTTAAAACATTCACGGTGATAATGCAGCTTCATCAGATTAACAAGGAAATGGTTTTATGAAACTGACTTTCAGATTAATTATATAATCAATAGATTATAATGTTGGTCTTTGTTCCAAACCCTCTAATGTGGTTCATTCTCAAGACCAAAAATCTATATGGATAAATGATTTCTTAAAGGATCTAAATATGATATAAATATGATATAATAATGTTGCGACCATCAAGCTTACTACAAACTGCGGACATAGGTCCCATTGCCAGAACTGACAAAAAAAAATTGGTTTAGTTGCAACGATGGAAACCTATTAAAAAGACTTTGTAGGCCTTAAAATCCAGACATAAATGTCAAATAAACACAACTCTCCGAGAAACTAAGTTGATGGACACCTAAAAGTTTGAAACCAACTAAATTACAGGAAAAATAGCTCTAACAAAAATTATATTAGAGTACAAGGAAAATCTCCTTCAGTATCACACCAAAAGTTAGTCTGTCTGCATGCTTTCGAGACCATAAATATTATTTAAAGTTCTATTATAAAACTTGACTGTAAATTCAATGTTGTGTCATCTTCAATACAATCCAAACATAAAATCCACTCTTTCTCCTTTTTATTTCTGTCCAGTGTCTGCTATAAATAGAATGTTTATAGTATATGTCACGGTGAATGGTGTTATCTATTTCAATATGGAAATGGCTAAAGAAAGGTTCCTGTTGTGTCCTAGACGAATGGTGTAATGATATGGTCTTATTTCAGAAAATGCTGTCATTTTACATCCTTGACACAAATTTCTATATCAGAAAGTGACTCCCTAAAACCAGTCATTTATGGCTAGATTAAATTGCACATGTAGGATGTGTAAAGGGATGTGGTAACTCTGGAAATCCTATATTCTTCAATATAATGAAAAAGACTGTAGAGTTCTGAGACGAGATGTCTTTCAATTCTTCAAAATGATGTAGACACAGAACCCACCCTGTCCCATATAAGAATGAGAAATAAATAAAGGGCAACATCCAACTCCCTTTTAATATCTACCTATCATTTGAAGAAGCAAACCAAATAAAAAATCTTCAGGAAATTGATTGCTACAATCTGTAAGGATCTCAAAATAAGATAGGCCCTTGGGCAAACACTTGTTGAAACATACATAAAGACAAGTGGAAGAATACTTTATCGGTAAGCCCAAACATTGTGAATGTTAAAATATAGCGATATTAAGTGGATATCATGACTATGGAGTGAACCCTATACATTATTGATGCACCCTCCAGGTACAAACTCACACAGTCTGTTCAACTTGATTTTGGTGGCACTTTATGCCATCAATACTCTGCTCACATCTTCTTTATGCCATCAAGGCCAACTTCTAGATCAAGCTCAGCTTCCAGAAAAACTTCGAGGGTAAACTGATCTTCTTGCTCCACAAGATCCAGTTATGGACGAATAGCTTGATAACCCTGGAAATTCGCTTTGCGAATTTCCAAGAGCCCTTCAATCAAAGACTGCACTCGCTTGTCAATTTCTCCCTCATGAAGAATACCCCTAAATCGCTCAAAAATTCCATAGAGGCCTTGTGGTGATAGGTCTTGAAGCATGGACCCGCATTCCTATACAAATCCAACAGAAACCTCAACACTATCGTCTGTAGGATTCTCCAGCAAAACAGCAACAAATTCCAAAGTAATGATCTCGTGCAACTTGCTGGTTCGCTAGGTGAGCTATGAATTTTGTTGCTGCTAGTAACAGAGGCTTGTCATTGCGTTTGAAAGCCCTCTTAAGCTGTAAAATAATTCTTCTCAAAAGGATACTCTGTCCTTCACCACAGATTTATTACTTCCCAATGCAACACGAATGTGATTCACATCCCATTCCACACAGAACTTACCCAATGTTGGGCGTAATCCAGCACATTTTCCATTTCCAAGGCGATTATCTCATCCCAATACGACTACACCTCCATACAATTCAAATGCAGATATAAATTCGAAGGAATTTCTATTACAAGAATTAAGATTCACCGCGCACCTGCACATTCAAATCGATCTTCGATTTGCTTGGGAAATAGAACAAGGCTTCAGGAATTAAAACACAGATACACAGATAAGACACTGCAAATCAAACGATACACAGACAGTAACTGATGCACACCATGCTGAGCTCGTAGAAAAAGGCTATTCACATACCCTAGACCGTCTTAGTTCTACAGTATGCCACAGATTGGAATTCACCACAATCACACAGATATTATTAAATATCAACATACCCGGTCATGTATTTAACCAGAACATATACAGAATTCAAATATAACACTACAATTATGCATTCATCAGTCAAAGTCTATTTCACTGAAACTTAATTTCATAATAAACCACCACTCATCTTTTTTGGCTGAATTTGCCTGTTATATTTATCTTCAAAACTCTGTACATGCATATCATAAATTCAATTCTTCCTCACATGGTCTATCTACCAATCTCCCTTCCTGGAGTTCATCAACTGACCGACCCTATCACTTAATTTAGCTATTCTACTTATACTAAAAGAACTTCTTGATCTTTCAACAGATTCCTAAGTTTTAGTAACTAACTACTATTTTTAGAAAACCATACTCTCTATCTATGCTTATTCACTAACTAAATACTTTTACACAGAATTTAATGTCCTTTTTACAATAAGCCCCTCCTTGGGCTGATGATAAGACCGTAAGCCTATGCAACCTTTAGATTTTTTATTGAGAGCGAGATGCTCCTGCATCAATTATCGTAATAATTTCTCCTCTAAGTATGAAAATACTCTGAGATTGTATGACATGGTTTTGATCTCTTTTCATTCTATATTTATATTATTTTTATGTGTCATGGCTATGACGTGAGTTTCACTCACGCCAGACTATGAAAACACAAATGCATACAAATTTCAGTGAAGTGAATGTCCATAGCAATTAAATTGGAGAGAATTTCCACAGAGCGCTACATATTGACATAGAAGCATTAAGAATTTAGATGCAATGTGCATTACACTAAAAAGAAGCCGCATCTATCTTTCCCTTCCATGTAAGGAAAAATACAAGAATTTGATGTAAGGCCAGCTACAAAGCTTTTCCTAAACGGAATATGTGAGAGCTTTGACTGAAAACAAGCGTGCTTTCACCAATTTCAGAGATGCTTAAGAATAGAAAATTTAAGCTTCATGAGATGAATCCAACAACCTTTTCCCGCCATTCCTTCATAAATGGATGGACAGTTGAAACACATCAAGACATCTAGTTCTACAATCTCATTAAAATATCGAGTTACAAAAGCATCTAGTTATAATATAGATACTAGCAATTAGAAGAATACAAATCTTTTTCAACTGACATCTTCATAGAATGGAATGCAAAATTTGGATCATTTGATTCCACTGCATTATTCCTTATTGAATTCTAGTTACTATCGGCAAGCATAGGAGATATGCTTCATTTTAAATTCCTTGCAGCAAAATTATTTTCCACCAAATCCTTTCTAAGTCTCTTCAACATAGTTGACACATCTCTCATAGTTGGACGTTCTTCAGGGGAATCTTTTGAGCATTGAAAACCAACATGTAGGAAAGAAACTGTGCATTTATATGCATCATTTTCTCCAATTCCATCTCTATCCATCTCTCTCAAGAGACCACGGTCAATTACCTCATTCACTCTATTTGGAAATGCGAAGTTCACCCACTTATGCAAGGTCAAGTCTCCTACAAACATTTCACTAGTTGGCCTTTTTCTAGTAAGCATTTCCAATAACATGATGCCATAGCTATAAACATCCCCTTGAATGGAAACCCTCTCACCTAATCCATACTCTGCATTCAGGAGAAACTTGATAAAAAATATGTCACAAGTCCATATAAAATTGTTGTTAAGAAAATACAAATATATTTAATGTTTTAAAAACGCCATACCTGGAGAAATGTAGCCCATGGATCCTTTTAGAGCAGATGTTGAAGTAAGTGAATCACCAGGGATTGCACCAATTAATTTTGCAATCCCAAACTGATATCTAGGAGGCCAAGATGTTTTAATTGTTTCAAATCACTGGGAATGTTTCCTTCTAATCTATTGTTTCCTAAATCCAGTCTTTCTATTTTTGTAAGGTTACCTAATGGTGGTATACTACCACTTAAAAGATTTCCACTTAAATTTAGAAAGTTTAAGCTGCTGAGATTGCCAATATGTGGAGGGATGTTTCCTTCTATTATGTTGCTTGACAATGACAAGTGAGACAAACTAACAGAAAATTTGCTTATCACATGGGGCAAAACACCACTTAGTTTATTGTCGCTCAAGTCTAGCTCTTGCAAATAGGAACAATTGGTAAGAAATGCAAGAAAAGGCATGGTTGTCGTGGGTCCGCTATGAAGTTGATTAGATTGTAAATCTAGTCGTTCGAGGAGTGGTAAGTTACCCAACTCTATTGGCACACTCCCACTCAACTTATTGTTGCCTAGTGATAGTATTTGGAGCTTAGAACAATTTCCAATAGAATTTGGTATATTTCCACTTAGTTGATTTCCCCATAAATAAAGTTCCTTCAAATTAAAGAGTTTTGACAAAGAAATGGGAACGCTGCCTACCAATTCATTCTCATATAGAGAAAACACTTGCAAATTAGTGAGCAAACCCAAATCTTCTGGAATGGTGCCAGTGAGTTTGTTTTCAGAAATATCCAAGTAGAGTAAAGCAGAGATATTTGATAAAGAGGTGGGAATGGTACTGGACAATTCATTGTCATTGACCATAAGTACTTGCAGACTGTTGAGCAGAGCCAATTCGTGGGGAATCATGCCACTGAGTTTGTTACTGGAAATATCCAAATGAGTCAAAGTAGAAATATTTGACAAAGAAGTAGGAATGGTGCCAAACAATTCATTTACTGATAGTTCAAGTATTTCTAAACCAGTGAGTAAACCCAATTGTGGAGGAATGACACCAGTGAGACTATTTTTTCCTAATACCAACGCAGTCAACGCTGAAAAGTTGCCTATGAAAGAGGGAATGGTATCTGTGAGGCTGTTTGCTGTTAAGCCTAGGAATTGTAGATGTGTTAGAGAACCCAATTCCATGGGGATGCTTCCGTCCAGCTGATTGAAAGACAACGTGAGCGTTCTCAAACGAAAGAGGTGCCCCAATTGAAGTGGTATATGACCGTGAAGCTTATTTCTAGAAAGATCGAGTGATTGGAGAAACGACAAATTGCCGAGGGCAGGAGAAATGGTGCCCTGCATACCCATGGCAGTGAGGTTGAGCGTGGTTACTTTGTCCAATGGATGGCGGTGTGTGCAGGTAACGGCACTCCAATTGCACAAGGGGACGGCTAAACTCCAATCAGCCATGGATTTATTGGGATTGTGGGTGATCAGCGACCTGAACTCCAATAAGGATTGTCGATCATCATGAAATGTGTGAGCGGAGGAGGAAAGGAAGAGAAACAAAAATAGCAGAGAAAGTGGAAAAGAGAAACAGAGCATCGCCATGTTCGAAATGGAAATGGAAACAGGGAAGTGGAGAAATACCATTGCGTTCTATGCGCAATCTTACGCCTATTTAAGACGGAGAGAAGCCAACATATTCACCCTTTGGTCCTGGCTTTCTGAGTGTCATGATCAAATCAATTCATTGCAGTTGTCGCTTGTTCTCCTTTCGTCAATGCACAATCTAGGGTTACAGATTCTCCACGAATGGAAGTGGGAAATATTCAACCTTGTTCATATGTCTCATTATTGAAATCGATTCCAATGAGATTCGTTGTAAAGACTGCATCTGAATGAGGGACCCCTGTTAAAACGGATACACCAACCCTGCAAAAACAGAACTCTGATATCAAACATATGCATTGCCTGCATTTTCTTAAATTGAAGCAATCAGTTTTATCCCTTTGGTATCCTTCGAGAGCATCAGAAAACCATCCAGCCCGTCCAGATAAAGAACCTCGAGCTCTGTTTCCGAAATCGGCCTTGTTCACAAAATCAGCTCTTCCATTTCCCCGACCACCATAGGCCCCATTCGCAAAATCAGTTCTTCCATATCCCCGACCAGCATAGGCACCACGTACCCTTATTCCATCGTTTCTGAAGCCCCCTCTAACAGGGAAAGGCCGTCCACGAGTGGCTGCAACACAGGAATAATGCAACAGGTGTTTCACAAATAACGCAGACTAATCAAAAGTATCAACCTTTGTTTCTCTTTGCATCTTTGTTCCCAGCAGCAACGAGGCCCAGGCATTGCTTCTCTAAAATCCCAAAGCTTTTCTGAAATCCGAGAATGTCCAGTAGCTCAACCTACCTTCTACATTTTCTCTGTTCATAACTGCATTGTAAACTAACTTTTCTATCAAGGGTTTAAAATGTTTCAATCGTCTAACAAAAGATCAAAGGGCTCAGAGTATGACACGAGGACACCCAGCAAAGTTGTTTTCAAATAAATACGCCTTACGGCGTAAAAATACAATTTTATTGGTAATAACATAAAATAGGGGTAGTTAGTTAATGAATGTTTTGGCTTTTTTTAAGTTGAAATTTGGCAATATAATTTTATTGTTATTTAAAATATGTTTTTATTTAACATTTAAAAATTGTTGAGACACTTGAATTATGTAAATTATACGATTTAACTTACCATTAAAAAAAAAATTGCTAATTAAATTCAGCCTTCTATGCACCATAAGAGTTTTCTAAAAAAATTTACTAAATTTTAAGTTAAATTGACAAAAAAAAAAATCAAATCATATATCACTACTACTCTATACACTGGTCTTTAACAAAGTCAATACTATCCATCATAACTATATTCACTAAATTCCAAAAAATTAACTAAAAAATAAATCTAGATAATTGAAAGACCATCATAAATAAAACTATATTTAATTAATTAAAAAAAAATCAATTTAAATATTCTAAAAAGCGTGAAAAAAATATCTTAATAGAAAAGAGTAATATAGATATCTTTAAAACTAACAAATTTAACGATAAAAAATAATAAATTTTGTTATTTAATTCCATTAAATTAATCAAATTATTGGTTAAAATTGTACAGGAAGAGTTGAAATAATGTGTGGAAATAAAAAGTGTCTTATTGAATGTTCAAGTTCTACCTAACTTCACATATTTTTAATAATAATAGTATTGTTCTAACTACACATATTTTAATGATAAGAGTATCAAAATAGAGAAGTAATTCTTCGAAACATCGTTAAAACGAACCCTCACCTAAACTCAATCTCACAACTTAACGGAAAAAGAGAAGAGAAAAAGAAAGCCATAGAATATTTTGACCCGTTCGTCTGGTTCTCCCTCATTTCCTCTAGAATATTCTTGACTTTTTCAAACGACCAGGTTGCCGTTGCCATAAAGGGCACAAACAACCATTGACTTTAAACTTATTAGTTTTTTTTTAAATTATTATTATTATTATTATTATTTAATTGTTAAATTAATTTTTAAGTGAAAAAATTAGGTTTTTTTGGTTTGCTGAATTGATTTTGTAACGATTCTTGTTAAGATGAATGATTGTGAAATGACCTTAAAAAAAAAAGGTATGAGGTTGGTATGAGGTTATTTTGAATAAGTGATGGATTTTTTCTTTATATTTTTTAATGTTGAATTATTTTTGTGCTTGACTTTAAATAGAAATTATTTTATATTTATTTAATAGATGTTTAATTATTTTGTCAATAGAAGCATTTTATAGGGAGTAGTCTAATTTATAGATAAAATGATTTTTTAGGGTATTGAATTTATGTATTTAAAAATTTATTTTAAATAATAAAAATATTGAAATTGTATTGCTAGATTTTAGTGAATTCAGGTGAAAAAAACTATTTAATTTATAAATTAAAATCAATATATGTCTTTTAACTATTTAGTTTTTATATTTTTAAAAATACTTATTATCTTTTAAAGATTCATTAGAATTCTTACTAATAAGTTTCCAAATTAATTAACTTTTTATCTTCACACAAAGTTTAGATATACAATTTGTTAATGGAAATAAAAAATCACTTTTATTCTTATATAATATAAACCCGGATGCGGGTGACTAATATAGGAACCAAGTGGGAGCCAGGCGGCATTAAGGTTTGCAGATGGCCTCACCGCATGGCAACTGTATGGCGAATGTACTCCGGCGTGAGACATTTATGTCTATATTTAAGGGGCACGATTCACAATTCTCCAAACGCTATTCGAGATCATTCTATGCAAGGCAACAAAGATCTGGAAATCACTCCTTCAATGGCGCAGTTAATATGCTGGGACGGCAACAGCTTCGAGGTATTTGATAGCAGAATGGAGAACGAGCATGCTAATAGCAGCTTCCCTCGGCCTTATGCTGTGTATTGTTCGCCCACCGTGAGGCTCTCCTCCGAGCGCACCGTCACAGGCAAGCGCACCAAACTTCATGGCTGCATTGTCCTGAGCGACAATATTCATTTCTCCATTGCTGGTAACTGTATGCATCAGTCCGGGATTTGGCTTGAGAATCTGCTCAGCATCCCCATAGCTCCCACGCTCTCTCACTCCACCAACGCTCAGCTTGTTTCTCAGCATTCCCCAAGCTTTCCTGCTACGATTGACAGTATGCCTCGTTTAAGGCATAGAATGAGATGTCGTCGGGGTCCTTCCAGGAGGGTGTACAGGCGCTCCTCCCCATCTTCTAGTACCTCGGCTGCGGACTTTACTGGCTCGGCCAGCACATCTCATGTTGCCCGTGGTCGTATTCTTAGGTCTGAAAGCTGGAACACCTTCGGCCAGAATGCTCCGGCTCACTCTCAAACCAGGAATTTTGTTTTTCAAAGTGCTTTGAATCGCCCATGTATAACAGCCACTGTCACTATGGTATTCCGAGAGTCCCCATATGATGATGGGCGGGCTGGTCTTGGTGTGCAGATTGATGAAGAGCGGGCTAGTCTTGATGGGCAGAAGGATGAAGATATGCCCGAACGGAACAGAGCCAGCACAGAGGATGTTGATGGACAGGGCATTGGCATGAATGTGGATATCGAGATGATACAGGAAGGGCAGCCGAATGCAATTCAAGACCGGGGAAAGGCAAACGCTCCGCACCAGCAACATCCGGGTGATGGACTGCGCACCCCTGCTGCTGACAAGATCATTCACTCAACTGCGGACCTCTACAATTCTGAACTACAGAGTCGAGGAAGAGGAACCGGATGAGTGATCTTACTCAGCCCCAGGTTTTTTTTTTTTTGCTATGACACTATCTTAAGTTTGCAAATTTGTCATTGTATGGTTCTAGACTTAAACATTGCCCCTGTGTGGGCCTTTTTGATGAAACTTTATCTGCACTGGTTTCCCTCAATGGGCAGTGCCAATTTTTTTGACTTTTTGCTCTACAGGCCTACTCAGGCCTTGTCCTGGTTTACTCCTGATGTACATATCTGTTACTGATTTTCAATAGATTAAACTTATTTAGAAAAAAAAAATATAATATAATAATTAAATAATAGATCAAATTATTATAATTAATAATAAATTATTAATATTAAAATAGTAATATTAATATTAATATTATTATATAAATAATACTGTTTTTACATTATTTTATTAAAATAATATAGATTAATGTTTCTATTAAATTATTTTTAACAAATAATATTTCTTTATCAAAATTTAAAATAACAAAAAAAAAACTAATATAATCAAAAACTACCCAAAAACCACACTCAATAATTATCCAAAAACAAAAACCACACTCAATAACTATCCAAAAACCAAGTCAATATACATCATATTAAGTTTATTTCTAATATCACTATATCCATTCAAAAACCAAGTCAATATACATCATATTAAGTCTATTTCTAATATCACTATATCCATTCACTCAGTATATAGTTTCATTTTCCTCTGCATTCAGCAGCAACAACTCTTTATTTTCCATAGTATGGTAAATTTATTTCTGAGATCACTACCCAGTATAATTAATAGTTTGGTTCTCCTTATCATCCTTTAAAATATAACTATGGCTTTTTATTTTCTGTATTAGTTTATTTTTAAATTGCAAATATATGGTTATTATTATTCGGTTTTAAAATTTTTTTTTACTATGGTGAATGAGTAAATTTTTAGAGGTCTCAGGATCAATCTTCATAGCTGTCTTATAAAGTCAAGAATACATTCAGTGACCTGGACCTGCAAGTCAGATATACCAAATCTTATGATTTAAACAGAAGTATACTCCTTGAACCAAGATTTGAACAATAATCTAGTAAATTTCATCTGCAAAACTTACCCACCACATATCACCGTATATTATTAGATTTTTTTTTTTTTTTTTTTTTTTTTTTTTTTTTAAGATCTAGGGTAATCGGTAACTGGTGAGAGTTGCCTGAGCAAACCTAGGCTAGGTGCAACAGCCTGCAAGCCGCACACAATAGTAATGAACTTATGCCTCAACAAGAGCCGAGACGTCCGCTCTGGGGTCGCCTACTCTTCTAGCCAAGACACAACAGGCATACGTCTCCACGGAGATTTGAACTTTGGTGAATTAGATGAAAGTCATCTCCCTCCACTGTCAGACCTCCGCTTCACAGACTATTAGATTTTATTGTTATGGTAAACCAACCAAAAATGAATAGGACATAAAAATTTGAGTGTGTTGAGGCAAACACGCAGCACAGGATTCATCCTCACAGCCATACACAGCTCACCTTTCTCCTCCGTGACCCTACGTACGCAACCTTTGAAAAATAGATGAGGTCGTACGTTGGGTGTACTGTTCATACGTCGCCTGGTTGACCGTTTCTATCTTCACGACGTGTTGGGTACATATATTCTTTTTTCTTTGGGCCGGCAATACAACGTATCGATCTCCTTTATGCGTGTACAGCGCTTGATATGTATATCAGCAAACATTGAAAATTCACATGGTACCTAGAGAAGGGGGGCCGGGAGCGAGGACGGGGCCGGAATAAAATTAAAATGAAGGATTAGTCATTGGTGCCAGGTTGATGGTCATTATTGTAATTAAATGATAGTGTAATAGGTATACTCTCTACTCAATTGCATTCATTATAAGCTTCTTTAGTTTCTTTTTATTCCATCGTTTGAATAGTAGCACACTCCAACCACAAGCGACCATTACGAATTTTATTTAGCCCAGTCTAATGTTACAATTTTGTTTTCAAAATAGTGGAACGGCTAAGATTTTGATAATATTTTGTAAATTTTTTCAAAATCTAGTTTACAACTCTTAAAATTCAGAGTTTTGAGTGTTCTAAGTTTTTGATGGTGTTGAATTTATTTCGACTATAAAAAACGATTCAAACACTCTAAAATTCACAATTTTTGAAATTTGTCATCCAAACCAAATTATTGTCTCCATAAACTCAATTTTATTTTTCTAAAAGATATAGTGTATAGATTAAGAATATTTGTAGAAATGGAAGTAGATTCATACTATTCCAAAAGTATGCCTAACTTTTAAGCCCTTTATGGTTTGAGAGTTCAAATGTAAATATATGTGGTGGGATTTAGAGAGATCTTACGGTTAGAAAATTAATTGGTGAAGTACAATGTTAAAAGACATTGAAGAAATAGAGGACATCACATGTGTCCTCAATGGCATTGTTATTGGTAGTCTAATGTATGCAATGGGTTAAACTTGAACAAACATTGTTCATGTAGTGTGAGTATTTAAGAGATACATGCCAACAATTGGGAAAGAGTATTGGACTATTGTCAAGAGAGTTTTCAAGTACTTTCTTGGCATAATTGATCATGTGATATGCTACAAAAGGATGCCCTGAATTGACATGTAAGAATCTATATACAATTTTGTGAATGTTGATACAACTAACAATCTAGATAGAAAAAGGTTAAATAGCAAATACATGTTCAAATTGTTTGTTAGAGCTATAAGCATGATAGTAACTTGTGGCACTACCATCCATGGAAGTTGAGTACATGAAAATCAACGTTGCAAGACTTTTGGTTGCTAAGGTTGTGTTTAGAGATCAGGTTTGGTTAGCAAGCTATGATGATGGGTTGTGATAGCCAGAGTGTAATCTTCCTAATAAAGAACTTAAATGACACTTACAATTCAAAGACGAAGCATATTGATGTATAGTACCATTTCACTATCTCTTATTCCTATAAAAAAAAAATAAGTGGTAAAATATTGGTGTTATATTCTTTGTAGAAGAAAATTAGTCAAGTAGAGTTA
Organism: Pinus albicaulis; assembly: GCA_034641835.2. Lineage (NCBI taxonomy): Eukaryota > Viridiplantae > Streptophyta > Pinopsida > Pinales > Pinaceae > Pinus > Pinus albicaulis. The sequence goes on from CM076581.1 coordinate 993,598,581, forward strand.
AATAGATTGACTAACTAGTTGAGGTGGATTCACTAAGATGAAACTCAATAATCAATTTGAGGTGGATTGACTAGGTATCTTGTTGGACGAGGTAAACCAATCAGGAGTGTTAGTCATCCATAATTTTCACTATCGGAAGTTGACTAAGTATCGATTATAGATTTCTAGAAACAAAGTTCATGAACATTGTGAGTTCTAGAAATCTCACTACCTTCATTATCCTTCAGATAATTTTTTCACTATTTTATCATCCCATCATGTCAAGCTCAGCTTACCCATCCCAGAAGACCCATCATGAGCTCATGTCACTCATTTTGTCTTTGTTATTTCACCTTTGGCCTCAGCCCTCTTTTTTGTTTTGCCTAACTCCTCCATTGTCCATCTAGGGCTTTTAAGGGCATTTTTTTTGGTTTCATGACCTCCATGGTTAAACATCAACAAGGCTTGTATCTTGATGCTCTTACACCTCCTCCTATCCTTAGTATACCTTCATAAACACTTCCCATCACTCCTATCTCTCGAACTCATCATTTTTTACAAAACCTAACCTATTGCTACAATTTGATACTTTTCGAGACTAGGCCTGTGTTTTTCCCTTTTGGACCCTTTCCCCTCACTAAATTCTTGAAATTCCACTTTCCCCTACTCTCTAACATCTATCCCTATCCCCCAAAATTTCCCCAAGAATTTATACAACCCTTAACCCCTTCATTCCCCTCCCTTTGCAAGGCAGTCCTAAATCTCCTACACCAAAGCCTAGTTCCCTCTTCCAACTAAGCTAGGGTTTGATATGAAAAGGAGGCACAAGAGAAAAGGATTCATTTGATAGATCTTGTCAGCAAGAATAAGTCCATACCAACTCATAAACATCATGCCTCCATCATTTTCCAAGAATTCATTCCAAGAGACAAGCCATGTGTCACGCCTAGGGCCAGTTTTGCTTCAAATTTTGTTTCTGACCAAACAGAGATGCATTTGAAAAAAGTGAGAGAGGGTTTTGTCCAATATATTCCCAAGAAGAAAAACCTCCTTCAGTTATTACACAAGCATCATGGTTTGGGAGAAATATCAAACATACAAGTGTCCTAGGAGAATTTCTACACTGCTGGAGTGACCTTGGGAAAATCATGTTTTCTCACAGCTCGAGGGTCCAAATGACTTTCTTGATGAGTCAAATGATAGATATAATTTAAGGGCTTTCCAATGAGCTATCATGAGCTAAATTGGGAGTAGATGAATACCTGAAAATGTTGTCTGCACTAGCACTCTGCATTTCTGCACCATCGTTCAACACTTTTTGACCAATGTTGGGAAAATCAGTTTTTATATAGGTAAATTGATGCCAAATGTAAAACCAAAAGCATTTTTGGAAAGTAGACTCAACAATATTTCCAGAGAGCTATCACGGAGCTCATTCCGACACCGAGAACACCTCCAAATGCCTTCTACAAATTGGCACTGCGCACAGAAGAAGTTTGGCCAGAATTGCCAAAAATTGGTCAAAATCAGTCTTTTCCTCCTCAAGTTGGCCGTAGGCTCCTGCAAAAGGTAGAAAAGAATAAGGTCAAGCAACTTGATCCAAGACTGATCAAAAGCCATTCAAGAAAGGCCTCCTTGGCCAAAACACAAACTTTGCAAGGGAAACAGCTATCCTTGTTCACATATCTACAGAAATGATAAAGATTGCTATCATCATGAGAAGAGGTAAGGTAATGGGGTAAGATCATCACCAGAAGGAATCTACAGGAAGAGAAAGGCAGCAGGCCTGTGTTTCAAGAGAATCAGGGTTTTTTGATTGATTGACAAACAGTACTGCCAAGCAAGGAACCATCACAAGGACCACAAGGACAGAACAGGTCAAATGAAGATAATAATTCCTCCTTCATGAACAAGCAGATGGCATTCAAAAGATATCCAAGGTGTTCTCTAGGTTTGTACAAGCAGCATTGCTTCACCTACACCATAGGAGAAATGACAAAAAATATCATTTTAGGAGGGCCTAAGATTTCCAAGTATAGTCAAAGGCCTCCAAAATAATCAAAAGAAAAGCAAGCATGAGGTTGAGTATCAAAAGGAGAAAGTTATGCTAAGCATAGGTTCACTGTTGAAGAAATGAGATGTCAAACTCCAAAAGAGACTAAGAAGACCAAAGGCAAATATTTTGTTGGCACCTGCACAAGATCAGAAGTGGCCAAGTGAAAAACATGGTAAACCTGATGCACACATCTCTATCAAAAATACATATCACTGTCAAATATGCAAAGGGAAAAATACATGTTTCAGGTCACCTACAATCAGAAATGCCCAAGGAGGTAAAAACAGGGTTTTCAGTGTGATAAATATATGCCAAAGGACAGTTTGAACAAGTGCCCAGAATTTCAAAAGCAAAGGGGATAAAAATGACATCTACATCCCCTCAACTAACCATCATCACAAAAGAAGAAAAGATGCCTTGAAAGAACTTTCAAAGCCTTGCAAAAGATAAAAGGTTGTAACTCAAATGGAAAAATGATTGAAAATCATAGTAAAGTGGGTTTAGAACTTTGATATATTTCTCTCAAAGGGTATAAAGGTGCCTTTATTCCACTTCAAATTCATTCAGCCCCTGGAAAAGTAAAAAAAAACTCTTAAGGAACAAAAACAGAGTTTTCTGGTCATTTTTTGGCAAAAATTCCGGGTGCTGCGCACAAACAGACTAGCGCTACGCCCAGGTGTTAAATAATACTGTGCTCCGCACAAGTAGTGGCACTGTGCACATAGTAAATTTGGCCAAAATTGCTAAAAATTGCTCAAAATCACTTTTTTTCCTCCTCAAATTTCCCTAGGCTCCTGCACGAGTTAAACAAGATGATGACAGTGGTAATGAGGAACAAGAGGATGGTGAGGAAGATGAAGAGCTGGACAGTCAAGATAACATGAGCATTGATAATGAAAAGGCATAAATAGAGAATGATGAAGAGGGCAGCCAGGATAAAGGTCAAAATAGTAAGGAAAATGCAGATGGCTAAGGGCAGCAGTGACACCCAAGAAGCAAGCCTCAGTGATGCAAATCAGAACAGTGACAAATATTTAGAAGATATGAACACAAATGAAATGGTGACAGTGCCAAAGACAAAGAGGAGAGTGGTCTTCATGATGAGCAAGATGATAGTGATGAAAGTGTAGTGGGTGCTAATGAAAATGATGACCCCAACAATGAAAAGACAAGTAGCTCAAATGAAGAAAAAAATGACAATAAAGAAATCGGTGGAAAGGATGAGAGTGCTGATGATGTTAAAGACAATGATGGGACAGAAAATATGATGACTGATGATGCCATTAATGAAAATGAAGAAGTTGAGGACCTCAACAAGTATGATAGCCATGATCAAGGCACCTACAAAGCCACCATCACACCTCTTCATTGAAACTTAAGCACTCAAATAAGGTAAAGACCAAGAAAAACTTAGAAGAAGTTGTCCACCAAATTTGAGAGAATTTTGAGCAAATTTTGTTTTTGTTTTTTTTTTTTTAAATTTTGAGGCCTCCGTGCGCAACACCCTTGGCACTACACACAAATTTGGTGCATCCTCAGCTTGAAAATTTTACATTTTTGGACTCCTCCCATCATCAGTAGTCTACTCACAAAATTTTAGATCATTTGGAGCAGTTTTGACCCCCCAAAAGGTCAAAAAACACCAAACTTTTGACCATTATGCCTCATTTTTAGGCAAGGTGCTGCGCACAGAGCGGTACTGGGAGAATGTGTTTTTCGGCAGGAAACTGGCACTCATTTAGGAAAAATCAAGCATTTCTGGAACATAGACTCATCAGGCTTTCCAACGAGCGATAACGGAGCCAAATCCGGCATCGGAAAGGGGTCGAAAACTTAGTCACAAAAGACCCTATTTTCTACTAAAGTGGCATTGCGCACAGAGACTATCTAAGTGTGTTTTGGACCAAAAGTCAATAAAACACACTCATTTATTTCAAATTGATATTTTTGAGTTTTTTGAAGCATAACACTCTAGAATTAGGTGCAAATTGTTATTTTGGCATTTATTTCATAGGATATTATGTGCCTTGGGCCTTGCATGGTCTCTTGGCCATAAATGACATTTATGGTTGAATTTGACATTTTCCTACCATATTTAGGGTTTTAGTCATCCTTTGCTCCATAAATAGAGCATGAGGCCCTCATGTATTTTGTTGCCTTTTGATGAACTTGGAGAGAAATACATGGTTTCTATGAGCTTGGAGAAGAAATTGGTTTTGTGAAGTTGATGAATGGCTTGTTTGGCTTGATGATGGAGAAGCTTGTTTGCAGGATTCCTTAGCTTGGTGAATGGTGATGTCTTTTTAACTTGTTTATGTTTTCTTGTTCTCATTATGCTTCATCCTTCTTGGTTGCTATAAATCAGAAAAATATAGGTTGAGACATTCTCTTTGAGGCACCTCATTCCTCCTATTTATTATAGCCTTGATGTTTTCCTCTATTTGGTCATCTTAAGGAATTCTTGATTGCTCCTTAGGTCCACCTAAACTTGTTTTGTTTCATATATGGATTAGTATTCTAGTTTACAATTATGATTCACGGTATGCCCTTCTTACTTGAAGCTGTCCAAACTCTGTCTTGAAACCTCTCTCTGGAATATTGTTTGCTAAGTTAAGTCAAAGAGGTCTCGTTTGATCTTGCCCTTTGTCCATGCTTATCAGATTGTTTCAGATTTCTTTATAGCTTGATATATGATGTTTAGGAGTTCCCTCTTCATAGATTGAGTTATTTGTGTTATCTTATATGTTTTCCCAAATTCTGAAGGTGAATTTACTAAATTTAGGAGCTCTTATGCTTTATATGTTTCACTGGAATGTTTATCTTGGATATTTATCAGTTTAAGCATTGTTCATTGAGCTTAATGGTTTTCCCTACCTCATAAGTTATAGCTTTTAACTATCTGTATTTAAGAACACCTGGTTTTTCCCAAATTTTATTTTCACTCCACCTCACACATTACCTTAAAGATCCATTAACCTTGCTAGATTGGCCCTGCAACACACTCTGATTCATCATTGAGACACTCATGACTTTCATTGACTCCATAGCCCAATGATTCAAAGATCTCTCACTCCACATATTCCACTTGACCATCTTACCCAACCAAAAAAATCAACAAACCCTACACTTAACAACTAGCCTAAAATCAACTACCTAAAGCAAAAAGAGCACATCCTTTGCACCCAATAGAGAGAGCCCTCTCTGAGTCCAGGAAGGCTAATTCCTAGGACTCCAAAGACTAGTTCCATGTTACCCTGTCATTTGGTCTACCAATCTACCAAATCACAGGACCCTAACAAGGAGAAGAATCAAGATTGTCAAGTCAAGTAGAAGTTGATGGTGAAGTCAAGACAAGAATCATAGTAAAAGGTGAATGGAACAACCAACAAAATTTGATAATGGATGGAGCAATTGAAAGCAATTGAAGTAGAGGATGTGGATGGTCAAAAAAGACTGATGGTCAAATGGTAGTAGATATTGTTGGACACCTAATCTGCTAAGGGTTAAGGTGTGGGAGTTGGACAGTCAAAGGGAGTCCAAGAGACTTTGGTATTTGAAATCCAACAGTCACTTCAATGTATTATAAAATGTATATCATATGAATAACATATGGAAATCATTCTTATATTTCATATATGTATGCATTCCATGTATGTTCTAACATGGTATCAAAGCCCAATCCATGCCCGGGCACTTTCAGAGAATAAATAAAAATTGTTGAATAAATAAATCTACAATAAATTAATTAAAAAAATTTAACCCTACATAACTCTAAAATTGCAATAAAAATAAGACAAACCCTATACATAATAACAGAAACCCAATATCATCCTTTTACTCTTTATTTAGATTTTCTGAAATTATATTATACATACAATTTTTTATATATTGTAAAAATACTTAAATTTTAATAGTTTAAAGAAAAATTTTGGATGTAAATTTTGATGCAACTTGCCTCTATAATATAAAATGGCTAGGTACTACGGAATTTACAAAAAATAAGAAAAATTTTAAGTCCAAACATTTTGATTGAAAAATTTAAGTCCCAACATTTTGATTGAAATTTAACCATTTATTGAAATTTACAATTACACTTCCAGTGTTTTGGTTGAACTTTGACCATTTATTAGAATTTACTATTACACTTTTCTCTTTCTTGCTTTTATTCATATTTACTCAGCTACCATCTATTACCTTTACTTCAAAAAAAAACCTCCTCATCAGTTTTTCCATAGCCTTTGCATGCTCTGCTTGGCTTCTCCTTTACCGCTATCATGCAAGATATGGTTATAATTTGAATCTTAATAATTATTTATTTTTCCACATAATTTGATATGGCATGTAGTATTTTATATCTGATAAAAATGTTTAAATTTTAGTAGTTCATAGTATATATATATATATATAATCTTTTACACAATGTGTGAAATCAATAAAAATAAAATACAAAATTTTTCTAACTAATAATGATCCGATGTGATTTTCACAATTTTTAGATGAAATTTGAAAATTTACTTACAGAAAATCAAACAATAGAATCTAATTTCAGTTTATTGAAATTCATAATAAAATTAAAACAAACGAAATCAAACCAGAATTACAGCTTATTCGGAATTATTCGTGGACATTACATTATACTGTATGTATTATATGTATTAACAACTAATAATATGTTTTTTTTTTCAGTCTCATACGTATTTTGAACAGGACAACTGCAAGGCTCGGGGTTTCAACTGAAATTCAATGCCGAACATTCAAAATAATTTAGATAGAGTAAAATATTCTCAAACAGAATGTAAAATAATTTAGATAGAGTATGGAGAAAAAAAATACATTTCCAATTCGTACCTGAAATCATTGTCATTTCAGAGTTTCCAAGATATTAGCAATGGTCATTTATTCCACAATACATTTATTAGTAGAGTTTTTTGAGGAACCACACAGCAATTAACAAAACCAAAGGAACAACATCTGCAATCATTTTTTGAGCCAACATTCCTTGGCAGCTGTCCACATGTAACTTCTAAACAAGAGTGCAATATGTAAAAAACGAAAAAACAATAGAATGAAAACACAGAAGTTTCCCACCACACAAGTCGTTCTGGCTGTGATCATATAACTGACCAAGATAATATAACATGGACTTTATTATTTTAAAACTGTTTTTTTTTTTTTTATAACTGATTAGTAATAATACTATTTAATCCTAAGGTATACATTGTTTCGATCGTTTAACATCAAAAAAATCAATGGTATATAATGATACATTTGGCAGTTTAGGAAAGTTGTTTTTAAACACGTTTTGCAGCTTAATAAATATAAAAACATACACGAATTTAATTCCATAGGTAATAGTACAAATTATTGCTAATAATACATATTTTTTTGGTAATAGTATAAAATGGGGTGTTATTTTTATTTTTGTTTTCTTTTATCTTCAAGTTGATTTTACCATAAACCTGGATTTACTTTTAATGGTAATAATACAAATTATTGGTAAAAATACAATTTGTTTGTAATAGCATAAAATAGGGATAGTTAGTTAATGAATGTTTTGGCTTTTTTTTTTTTTGAAATTTGACAATATAATTTTATTGTTATTTAAAATATATTTTTATTTAACATTCAAAAAATTGTTGAGACACTTGAATTAAGTAGATTATACGATTTAATTTACTATTAAAAAAAACATTTACTAATTAAATTCAAGCTTCTGTAATCCATAAAAGTTTTCTAAAAAATTTACTAAATTTTAAATTAAATTAAAAAAAAAATCAAATCATATGTCACTTAGACTACTCTATACACTTAGACTACTCTATACACTGGTCTTGAGCAAAGTCAATACTATCCATCATAACTATATTCACTAAATTCCAAAAAATCAATTAAAAAATAAATCTAGATAATTGAAAGACGATCATAAATAAAACCATATTTAATTAGTTAAAAAAATCAATTTAAATATTCTAAAAAAGCGGGAAAACACTATCTTAATAGAGAAGAATATTATAGATATCTTTAAAACTAACAAATTTAACGATAACAAATAATAAATTTTGTTATTTAATTCAATTAAATTAATCAAATTGTTGGTTAAAAATGTATAGGAAGAGTTGAAATAATGTGTGGAAATAAAAAGTGGGTTATTGAATGTTCAAGTTCTACCTAACTTCACATATAGTATTGTTCTACCTACACATATTTTAATGATAAGAGTATACAAATAGAGAAGTAATTCTTCGAAACATCATTAAAACGAACCCTCACCTAAACTTAATCTCACAACTTAACGGAAAAAGAAAAGAGAAAAAGAAAGCCATAGAATATTTTCACCCGTTCGTCTGGTTCTCCCTCATTTCCTCTAGAATATTCTTGACTTTTTCAAACGATCAGGCTGCCGTTGCCATAAAGGGCACAAACAACCATTGACTTTAAACTTATTATGAATAAGTAAGTTGAAGAGTTAGTTTTTTTTTAATTATTATTATTATTATTATTTAATTGTTAAATTAATTTTTAAGTAAAAAAATTAGGTTTTTTGGGTTTGCTGAATTGATTTTGTAAGGATTTTTGTTAAAATGAATGATTGTGAAATGACCCAAAAAAAATATGAAGTTATTTTGAATAAGTGATGGATTTTTTCTTTATATTTTTTAATGTTGAATTATTTTTGTGCTTGACTTTAAATAGAAATTGTTTTATATTTATTTAATAGATGTTTAATTATTCTGTCAATAGAAGCATTTTATAGGGAGTAGTCTAATTTATAGATAAAATGATTTTTTAGGGTGTTGAATTTATGTATTTAAAAATTTATTTTAAATAATGAAAACATTGAAATTGTATTGCTAGATTTTAGTGAATTCATGTGAAAAATACTATTTAGTCTATAAATTAGAATCAACATATGTCTTTTAACTGTTTAGTTTTTATATTTTTAAAAATACTTATTATCTTTTAAAGATTCATTAGAATTCTTACTAATAAGTTTCCAAATTAATTAACTTTTTCTTTTTGCAAAAAGCTTAGATATACAATTTGTTAATGGAAATAAAAAATCATTTTTATTTTTATATAATATAATAAATAAATAATAGATCAAATTATTATAATTAATAATAAATTATTAATATTAATATTAACATTATTATATAAATAATACTGTTTTTACATTGTTTTATTAAAAAATACTTTAAAATAATATAGATTAATATTCCTATTAAATTATTTTTAACAAATAAAACTATAAAAAAAAAACTAATAAAATCCAAAACCACCCAAAAACCAAGTCAATATACATCATATTAAGTTTATTTCTAATATCACTATATCCATTCAAAAACCAAGTCAATATACGTCATATTAAGTCTATTTCTAATATCACTATATCCATTCACTCAGTATATAGTTTCATTTTCCTCTGCATTTAGCAGCAACAACTCTTTATTTTCCATGGTATGGTAAATTTATTTCTGAGATCACTACCCAGTATAATTAATAGTTTGGTTCTCCTTATCCTTATCATCCTTTAAAATATAACTATGGCTTTTTATTTTCTGTATTAGTTTATTTTTAAATTGCAAATATATGGCTATTATTATTAGATTTTTAAAATTTTTTTTTACTATGGTAAATTAGTAAATTTTTAGAGGTCTCAGGATTAATCTTCATAGCTGTCTTATAAAATCAAGAATACATTCAGTGACCTGGACCTGCAAGCCAGATATACCAAATCTTATGATTTAAAAAAGAGTATACTCCTTAAGCCGAGATCATAAATCATAACAAACCGTATACTCAATGAAATTTGAACAATAATCTAGTAGATTTCATCAGCAAAACTTACCCACCACATATCACCGTTCAGATTTTATTATTATGGTAAACCAACCAAAATTGAATAGGACATAAAAATTTGAGTGTGTTGAGGCAAACACGCAGCGCAGGATTCATCCTCACAGCCATACACAGCTCACCTTTCTCCTCCGTGACCCTACGCAGCAAGAGGCATCCGTACGCAGCCTTTGATAAATAGATGAGGTCGTACGTTGGGTGTACTGTTCATACGTCGCCTGGTTGACCGTTTCGATCTTCACGACGTGTTGGGTACATATATTCTTTTTTCTTTGGGCCGGCATTGGTGATCAAATTTGAAGGGCAGGTCTGAATTTCAATTAGAAGGGCATATATTTATGTTGCCCTTCCATGATGAAAAGCTTAAAAAAAAAAAGCTTTTCAATTGACCACAATAAATTATTTTTACATTTCATTTTCAGAAAGACAAAACCATCAATCTTTATGTTAATAAAAGACTGTTGTGTAATGTAATTTTGACTTTGTCTGACAAGAGCAAGGAGCAGCGACATGGAGGTCTGGATTTTTCTTATATAACTCTTTTTTATATATTTGAAACGTTGTTTACATATATGAATACAACTATGAAATTATGAGAACAAGGTAAATTAAAGCAGAGAATCATTTGACAAAGGGATCCCAAGGATTAGACATCTAAGCCTGGCATTTAATGGAAATTTTCAAGTAAAATCAAACGTAGCAGAAATACGCAACTAAGACTGCCATTTGATGGCAAATTTCAAACCTAAAAACACAAAATAAACCCATATATGTTAAAATACCATAATGTCTGCAAATAAACAGCTAAAACAAAGCACAATGAATGCAGAAAGGCATTTTGCAAAACGATCTGAAGAATTAAGCAAATATTAAACATAAAATTTCAATCAACAGATCCGATCCTTACTAGTGCAAATTCCTTCGCAAACTTGGCCAAACTCATGTTCAGAGCCGTCAAAGAAAGAGAAAAAGGAAAAGCCCGTCGTGCGCCTTTTCAAACTCAATTTTTTTCCCAGAAAGCTACCTGGGTCCCACGGCAACCTCGGCTATATTATCCCCATAAAATAACAAAAAAATTACCAAAAATCTCCCCCACACATTTCGCACCCTCAAATTCACTCAAATACAAAAAAATTACTTCAAACTTGTTATATGTGGTAAATCTCTCCCATATATTGGCATCTCAATACATAATATATTGTATATTTTAATTATGTATAACCATTATACAATTATAATTGGCATATGTTAACGAGTAAGATATAAATATAGGTAAGATATAAAGATAGAATTTGATATATAAATTGTTTAATTTGATAAATGTTTTAGGTTTAAAATTTCTACTTTAATTAAAAAAAAATTAATAATTTTCTTTATGAACATTCAAATATAAATTTGTTTCCACATCTATCCATTAAATTTTAAAATATGTTCAAAATTGGTAATCCAATTCAATTTATTTAATACCAAATTAATCAAAGTTAAAATATAATACTTAATTCCACTTAATGTTTTAATGTTTTAAAAGGATAGCGTTTGAGTCATATATGTTCTAAAAAGACACTGTTTAAATCATATACATACGATATTTAAAGCCACATGGATTACTTGCAAAATCTGTTTTGCTTTCCTGGTCTTTCTCTCTTTCTTTTTTACCACCTAGACGTCAAAGAAAGAAGATGTCATTCATTTTCTTGAATGTCGAACTAAGTACTAATAATTCTCAGCAACATAACAACAAATCACGTGGAGAGTTTGGTGAATGTAAAGATTTAATACATGCATATTAATGTATTTTTCTACATAAATAGTGTTGCACCAGCTAGATGCCTTTCATGTCTACTTACCTAATTAATATAAAATTACAAGAATCGTTGAAAAAAATAATATTAAATTTATATATAATTATAAATCAAATATGTTACATTTTTATATAAAATTATTATTTTTATATAAAAATTTATGGGCCATAGCCACGCCATGGTAGCATTAACCGGGGCATTTATCATGTTCAGTGAGAATTTGAGTCTAGTAGTAGTTGCTCCCATCATTTCAAATAACATTATGTGGCATAAGCGAGGGAAAGGTCCACGGAAACAAAAATCCTTTCACCGTCAAATCATTTTGTGTTATGCAATGAAAAAAAGGGCATAGGTTGGTTCCCCCCTCCGCGGCAGATGGGTAAAAGACCCGAATGGGATTTATTAGTAGCCAGATCGAAGGAAGCAGCCGCTATTCAACTCAACTCCACACAGCTCAGTAGCCACAATAGACCGACAACTTGAGTACTGGTTCACCCTTAGGGGTACCCCAGCACTTGGCTTAATGCAAGGGGTCACTAGCCCGGGATAGAGCATAAAGCCAGAGAAAAGGCGGACCAAGAAAGAAGAAAACAACAGAACTTTGGCGAAGTGTTTTTTATTTTATAGCACCACCATTTCCATGGGGAGGAAATAAGCAATGGGAAATACTCCAGTGGGATCATTTTGAAAACAGGGAAGCCATTTTTCTGCTTCAATTATCGGAATCAAAATTCCATTCATAATTTTCATCGAAATAGCACATACACAACATCCACTCTTTTATTTTCTAAACATAAGTTTAGTATAACCTCATTTCAAAGACAATTTACACTTCTGGTTAAAACACAAGGCAACCGCAGGAAATACTATTGCAAAAGGAAATATCCGGAAAAAAACTTTTGAACGACATTATTTTCTAATTAGAATCCAAAGGTAAGAGAATGCCGAGATCAGAAAGGCTAGATCAGAGCATAAAGGTTTTATTTTACTGACCTTTCACCCATTGCGCTCCAAGGCTATTTTACTGAACATTCTGAACAAGTTATCTTACAGAAACCACTGAATAATCACAACTTGGCTAGCCCTGCATTTTCGAATCCATCGCAGCATTCATGAAAGGTTTGAGATTGGTTCTTCTCTGAAAAACCTTAATTTACAAATACTTGTAATCTCCATCGCTGATTAGCTTTTCTGCTCATAGATCGAAAGCATTTCAAAGAATACCACTTGAGAAATATAAAATTCAAAACGCCGGAGTGGAGGTGAGGGAGCTCAACGAAGAACTTTGCTTCAAAACCTAGCTCCATCGAAGTATGACTTGGTCAAAAACAGTCGTAGGACGTTCCCTGTAAAGGCGGACAAGTCTTCCACAGCTCACAGACAAAAACCACGCGTCATTCCCCCTGCAGTTACCCCAAAAAACTCCATTACACTTTAAAGGAACAGAACACCTTCCTTTCTCAGGAAACTCGGGCAATGAAAAAGCCGCTGCAAAGGGCGAAGCTGAAGAAAGATAATCTTCTAGCGGAAGTCAGGTTTGAGCTCTTCCTTCCTGTGTCACTGATAGATGTCTGCAGTCGTGGATATCTATAATTTTATCTCTGGTAATGCCTGCCGGAAGGCTGTAGAGGGTTTCAGGCGTGCAAGCATTAGGCCCTCTTTAAATTGTAAGTTTCGTAGCCGCCGCCGGAAGGCTTGTTAGGGATTTAGGCTTTCTTATCTTAGGCGTCTCTTTTTCGTTTTAATTTTGGCAATGGCCGTGGGAACTTGGAAGGCTCTGCCTGTGAGAGAATTGCCTGGTTCAATCTCTTTAATGGCGTTTTGGAAAATTAAGACGCAATAACTTCTGACATGTGATCAGTGTACGCCAACCAACACAAATTAGCGCCTTTTACGGCTTAAATTACTCATCCGACACATGCAATTGAGTACCCGAAGTCCCCGAAAAACTTCATATTAAACCACCGATGGAACTCACTATATTTGAAAATTTTAAAAAAATTGACGAGCTGACAGGCTACAGCACTTCGCGGGAAGTTTTATAATATTATTCAAATTTTTTTTCAGACTTGTAAAAATCTAAATTTAAATTTTTTTTGACTGGTAAATTTCTTTCTATACTTCTCTGACGTGCCAGAGGCCCTTTGAAGGGCTCTGACGTGTTCAATTTTGATCACTGGCCGGCAATACGACGTATCGATCTCCTTTATGCGTGTATAGCGCTTGATATGTATATGAGCAAACATTGAAAATTCACATGGTACCTAGAGAAGGGGGGGCCGGGAGCGAGGACGGGGCCGGAATAAAATTAAAATGAAGGAATAGTCATTGGTACCAGGTTGATGGTCATTATTGTAATTAAAGGATAGTGTAATAGGTATATTCTCTACTCAATTGCATTCATTATAAGCTTCTTTAGTTTCTTTTTATTCCGTCGTTGAATAGTAGCACACTCCAACCACAAGCGACCGTCACGAATTTTATTTAGCCCAGTCTAATGTTACAATTTTGTTTTCAAAATAGTGGAACGGCTAAGATTTTGATAATATTTTGAAATTTTTTTCAAAATCTAGTTTACAACTCTTAAAATTCAGAGTTTTGAGTGTTCTAAGTTTTTGATGGCGTTGAATTTATTTCCATTCAAACACTCTAAATTTCACAATTTTTGAAATTTGTCATCCAAACCAAATTATTGTCTCCACAAATAACTCAATTTTATTTTTCTAAAAGATATAGTGTATAGATTAAGAATATTTGTAGAAATGGAAGTAGATTCATACTATTCCAAAAGTATGCCTAACGTTTAAGTCCTTTATGGTTTGAGAGTTCAAATGTAAATATATGTGGTGGGATTTAGAGAGATCTTACGGTTAGAAAATTAATTGGTGAAGTACAATGTTAAAAGACATTGAAGAAATAGAGGACATCACATGTGTTCTCAATGCCATTGCTATTGGTAGTCTAATGTATGCAATGGGTTAAACTTGAACAAACATTGTTCATGTAGTGTGAGTATTTAAGAGATACATGCCGACAATTGGGAAAGAGTATTGGACAATTGTCAAGAGAGTTTTCATGTACTTGCTTGGCATAATTGATCACGTGATATGCTACAAAGTGATGCCCCAAATTGACATGTAAGAATCTATATACAATTTTGTGAATGTCGATACGACTAACAATCTAGATAGAAAAAGGTTAAATAGCAAATACATGTTCAAATTGTTTGTTAGAGCTATGAGCATGATAGTAACTTGTGGCACTACCATCCATGGAAGTTGAATACATGAAAATCAATGATGCAAGCAGGCAAGACTTTTGGTTGCTAAGGTTGTGTTTAGAGATCAGGTTTGGTTAGCAAGCTATGATGATAGGTTGTGATAGCCAGAGTGTAATCTTCCTAATAAAGAACTTAAATGACACTTACAATTCAAAGACGAAGCATATTGATGTATAGTACCATTTCACTATCTCTTATTCCTATAAAAAAAATAATAAGTGGTAAAATATTGGTGTTATATTCTTTGTAGAAGAAAATTAATCAAGTAGAGTTAAATAGATTGACTAACTAGTTGAGGTGAATTCACTAAGATGAAACTCAACAATCAATTTGAGGTGGATTGACTAGGTATCTTGTTGGACGAGGTAAACCAATCAGGAGTGTTAGTCATCCATAATTTTCACTATCTAAAGTTGACTAAGTATCGATTCTAGATTTCTAGAAACAAAGTTCATGAACATTGTGAGTTCTAGAAATATCACTACCTTCATTATCCTTAAGATAATTTTTTCACTATTTTATCATCCCATCATGTCAAGCTCAGCTCACCCATCCCAAAAGACCCATCATGGGCTCATGTCACTCAGTTTGTCTTTGTTGTTTCACCTTTGGCCTCAGCCCTCTTTTTTGTTTTTCCTAACTCCTCCATTGTCCATCTAGGGCTTTTAAGGGCATTTTTTTGGTTTCATGACCTCCATGGTTAAACATCAACAAGGCTTGTATCTTGATGCTCTTACACCTCCTCCTATCCTTAGTATACCTTCATAAACACTTCCCATCACTCCTATCCCTCAAACTCATCATTTTTCTACAAAACCTAGCCTATTGCTACAATTTGACACTTTTCAAGACTAGGCCTATGTTTTTCCCTTTTGGACCCTTTCCCCTCACTCAATTCTTGAAATTCCACTTTCCCCTACTCTCTAAAATCTATCCCTATCCCCCAAAAATTCCCCAAGAATTTATACAACCCTTAAACCCTTCATTCCCCTCCCTTTTCAAGGCAGTCCTAAATCCCCTACACCAAAGCCTAATTCCCTCTTCCAACTAAGCTAGGGTTTGATGTTAAAAGGAGGCACAAGAGAAAAGGATTCATTTGATAGATCTTGTCAGCAAGCATAAGTCCATACCAACTCATAAACATCATGCCTCCATCTTTTTCCAAGAATTCATTCCAAGAGACAAGCCATGTGTCACGCCTAGGGCCAGTTTTGCTTCAAATTTTGTTTCTAACCAAACAGAGATGCATTTGACAAAATTGAGAGAGGGTTTTGTCCAATATATGCCCAAGAAGAAAAACCTCCTTCAGTTATTACACAGGCCTCATGGTTTGGGAGTAATATCAAACATACAGGTGTCCTAGGAGAATTTTTGCATTGCTAGAGTGACCTTGGGAAAATCATGTTTTCTCACAGCTGGAGGGTCCAAATGACTTTCTTGATGAGTCAAATGATAGATATACTTTAAGGGCTTTCTAATGAGCTATCATGAGCTAAATTTGGAGTAGAGTAATACCTGCAAACGTTGTCTGTACCAGCACTCTGCATTTTTGTACCATCATTCAACACTTTTTGACCAATGTTGGGAAAATCAGTTTTTAGAGAGGTAAATGGATTCCAAATGTAAAACAAAAAGAATTTTTGGAAATTAGACTCAATAATATTTCCAGCGAGCTATCACGGAGCTCATTCCGACACCGAGAACGCCTCCAAATGCCGTCTACAAATTGGTGCTTCGCATAGAAGAAGTTTGGCGATAATTGCCAAAAATTGGTCAAAATCAGTATTTTCCTCCTCAAGTTGGCCCTAGGCTCCTACACAAGGTAGAAAAGGTTGGTGGTCACTTTCAGTTGCCCTCCAAATTTTCTTTTTGCATCCATAATCAAAGAAGAATAAGGTCAAGCAACTTGATCCAAGATTGATCAAAAGCCATTCAAGAAAGGCCTCCTTGGCCAAAACACAAATTTTGCAAGGGAAAAAGTTGTCCTTGTTCACATATCTACAAAAATGATAAAGATTGCTATCATCATGAGAAGAGGTAAGGTAATGGGGTAAGATCATCACCAGAAGGCATCCACAAGAAGAGAAAGGCAGTAGGCTTGTGTTTCAAGAGAATCAGGGTTTTTTGATTGATTGACAAACAGTAATGCCAAGCAAGGAACCATCACAAGGACCACAAGGACAGAACAGGTCAAATGAAGATAATAATTCCTCCTTCATGAACAAGAAGATGGCATTCAAAAGATATCCAAAATGTTCTCTAGGGTTTGTACAGGCAGCATTGCTTCACCTACACCAAAGGAGAAATGACAAAGAATATCAGTTTAGGAGGGCCTAAGATTTCCAAGTACAGTCAAAGGCCTCCAAAATAATCAAAAGAAAAGCAAGCATGAGGTTGAGTATCAAAAGGAGAAAGTTATGCTAAGCATAGGTTCACTGTTGAAGAAAAGAAATGTCAAACTCCAAAAGAGACTAAGAAGACCAAAGGAAAATATTTTGTTGGCACCTGCACAAGATCAGAAGTGGCCAAGTGAAAAGCATGGTAAACCTAATGCACACATCTCTGTCAAAAATACATATCATTGTCAAATATGCAAAGGGAAAAAGACATGTTTCAGGTCACCTACAATCAGAAATGCCCAAGGAGGTAAAAACAGAGTTTTCAGTGTGATAAATATATGCCAAAGGACAGTTTGAACAAGTGCCCAGAATTTCAAAAGCAAAGGGGATAAAAAGGAAATCTGCATCCCCTCAACTAGCCATCATCACAAAAGAAGAAAAGATGCCTTGAAAGAACTTTCAAAACCCTGCAAAAGATAAAAGGTTGTAAGTCAAATGGAAAAAAGATTGAAAATCATAGTAAAGTGGGTTTAGAACTTTGATTTATTTCTCTCAAAGGGTATAAAGGTGCCTTTATTCCACTTCAAATTCATTCAGCCCCTGGAAAAGTAAAAAAAATGCTTAAGGAACAAAAACAGTGTTTTTTCTGGTCATTTTTGGCAAAAACTCTGGGTGTTGCGCACATACAGACTAGCGCTACGCACAGGGGAGAAAAGCCAGTGTTAAATAACACTGCGCTGTGCACAAGTAGTGGCACTATGCTCATAGTAAATTTGGCCAAAATTGCTAAAAATTTCTCAAAATCACTCTTTTTCCTCCTCAAATTTCCCTAGGCTCTTGCACGAGTTAGACAAGATGATGACAATGGTAATGAGGAACAAGAGGATGGTGAGGAAGATGAAGAGCTGGAAAGTCAAGATAATATGAGCATTGATAATGAAAAGGCAGAAATAGAGAATGATGAAGAGGGCAGCCAGGATAAAGGTCAAAATAGTAAGGAAAATGCAGATGGCTAAGGGCAGCAGTGACACCCAAGAAGCAAGCCTCAGTGATGCAGAGCAGAATAGTGACAAAGATTTAGAAGATATGAACACAAATGAAATGGTGACAGTGCCAAAGACAAAGAGGAGACTGGTCTTCATGATGAGCAAGATGATAGTGATGAAAGCATAGTGGGTGCTAATGAAAATGATGACCCCAACAATGAAAAGACAAGTAGCTCAAATGAAGAACAAAATGACAATAAATAAACTAGTGAAGAGGATGAGAGTGTTGATGGGGCAGAAAATATGATGATTGATGATGCCATTAATGAAAATGAAGAAGTTGAGGACCGCAACAAGTGTGATAGCCATGATCAAGGCACATACAAAGCCACCATCACACCTCTTCATTGAAACTTAAGCACTCAAAGAAGGTAAAGACCAAGAAAAACTTAGAAGAAGTTGTCCACCAAATTTGAGGGAATTCTGAGCAAATTTTGTTTTTTTTTTTTTTTTTTTAATTTTGAGGCCTCCGTGCACAACACCCTTGGCGCTACGCACAAATTTGGTGCATCCTCAGCTTGCAAAATTTAAATTTTTGGATTCCTCCCATCATCAGCAGTCTACTCACAAAATTTCAGATCATTTGGAGCAGTTTTGACCCCCCAAAAGGTAAAAAAACACCAAACTTTTGACCATTATGCCTCATTTTCAGGCAAGGTGCTGCGCATAGAGAAGTGCTGGGAGAATGGGTTTTTCGGCAGGAAAATGGCATTCATTTAGAAAAACTCAAGCATTTCTGGAACGTAGACTCATCAGGCTTTCCAACAAGCCATAACGGAGCCAAATCTGGCATCGGGAAGGGGTCCAAAACTTAGTCACAAAAGACCCTATTTTCTACTAAAGTGGTGCTGCGCATAGACACTCTCTAAGTGTGTTTTGGACCAAAAATCAACAAAACACACTCATTTATTTCAAATTGATATTTTTGAGTTTTTTGAGGCATAACACTCTAGAATTAGGGGCAAATAGTTATTTTGGCATTTATTTCATAGGATATTATGTGCCTTGGGCCTTGCATGGTCTCTTGGCCATAAATGACATTTATGGTTGAATTTGACATTTTCCTACCATATTTAGGGTTTTAGTCCTCCTTTGCTCCATAAATAGAGCATGAGGCCCTCATGTATTTTGTTGCCTTTTGATGAACTTGGAGAGCAATACATGGTTTCTATGAGCTTGGAGAAGAAATTGATTTTGTGAAGTTGATGAATGGCTTGTTTGGCTTGATGATGGAGAAGCTTGTTTGCAGGATTCCTTAGCTTGGTGAATGGTGATGTCTTCTTAACTTGTTTATGTTTTCTTGTTCTCATTATGCTTCATCCTTCTTGGTTGCTATAAATAAAAAAAGTATAGGTTGAGACATGCTCTTTGAGGCACCTCATTCCTCCTGTTTGTTATAGCCTTGATGTTTTCCTCTGTTTGGTCATCTTAAGGAATTCTTGATTGCTCCTTAGGTCCACCTAAACTTGTTTTGTTTCATATATGGATTAGTATGCTAGTTTACAATTATGATTCACGGTATGCCCTTCTTACTTGAAGTTGTCCAAACTCTGTCTTGAAACCTCTCTCTGGAATATTGTTTGCTAGGTTAAGTCAAAGAGGTCTCGTTCAATCTTGCCCTTTGTCCATGCTTATCAGATTGTTTCAGATTTCTTTATAGCTTGATATATGATGTTTAGGAGTTCCCTCTTCATAGATTGAGTTATTTGTGTTATCTTATATGTTTTCCCAAATTCTGAAGGTGAATTTACTAAAGTTAGGAGCTCTTATGCTTTCTCTGTTTCACTGGAATGCTTATCTTAGATATTTATCAGTTTAAGTATTGTTCATTGAGGTTAATGGTTTTCCCTACCTCATAATGTTATAGCTTTTAACTATCTGTATTTAAGAACACCTGGTTTTTCCCAAATTTGATTTTCACTCCACCTCACACATTACCTTAAGGATCCATTAACCTTGCTAGATTGGCCCTGCAACACACTCTGATTCATCATTGAGACACTCATGAATTTCATTGAGTCCATAGCCCAATGATTCAAAGATCTCTCACTCTACATATTCCACTTGACCATCTTACCCAACCAAAACAATCAACAAACCCTACACTTAACAACTAGCCTAAAATCAACTACCTAAAGCAAAAAGAGCACATCCTTTGCACCCAATAGAGAGATCCCTCTCTGAGTCCAAGAAGGCTAGTTCCTAGGACTCCAAAGACTGGTTCCATGTTACCCTATCATTTGTTCTACCAATCTACCAAATCACAGGACCCTAACAAGGAGAAGAATCAAGATTTTCAAGTCAAGTAGAAGTTGATGGTGAAGTCAAGACAAGAATCATAGTCAAAGGTGAATGGAACAACCAAAAAAATTTGATAATGGATGGAACAATTGAAAGCAATTGAAGTAGAGGATGTGGATGGTCGAAAAATACTGATGGTCAAATGGTAGTAGATATTGTTGGACACCTAATCCGCTAAGGGTTAAGGTGTGGGAGTTGGACAGTCAAAGGGAGTCCAAGAGACTTTGGTATATGAAATCCAACAGTCACTTCAATGTATTATAAAATGTATATCATGTGAATAACATATGGAAATCATTCTTATATTTCATATATGTATGCATTCCATGTATGTTCTAACATGGTATCAAAGCGCATCCATGCCTGGGCACTTTCAGAGCTTGTCAGATATGCCATTATGGCCATGCTTTTATTTTCTACTTAATTATTTTGAGAGGGATTGTCACTATTTATGCATAGCTCTCCCTCTGACTGACACTTGTATTGATGCTCTGTCAGGTACTGTTCACCTCTTCCTCTGTGCATGCTCTAAATCTCAGGAATCGTTACAAGTTGGAGTAACGTTGTGAGTCCTCCTTAAATTCTTGGGTTGCGTATTGGTGTCTAAGGAAAGCGTATGAACTTTGGGGCCTATGTTCTGTGGTAGTCAAACCCCCACACTCAATTTTTGGACATGGTTTCTACACCTTGTACGTGGACACAATTAATCATATTTTGGATGGTTCGTGAGTCTTATTGAGACTTTGCACTGCACATTTTACTATATAATTGGTTATGTGTGGAGTTTTATCACTAGTGAACCTGACGTGAAACGAACACGCACGGACTATTAACGTCCCATCGTGGCTCCCTCTCTCTAGTCACCATCTCCATATCTCAGCTCTAGGTCCGCACATTCGGTTCGACTCCCCTCGCCAACTGCGCTCCTCCCTGTCAGACCTCGAATCCCCTCAAAGTGCTCCTCCACAATAGATTATGAGCTCACATAACTATTATAAATTGGGTCGCTGCAAAAATATTTTCCACAACTGTGATTGGAATTCATGGCATGGGGTAAAGGCTACAGATGAAAAAATTCATGGTAACATAATTGAGAGGAAGAGGGCCACCCCTATACAGGGTCTAATGTCTAGAGTTAATTATTTCTTTAAGTAGGGAAGCATTATCGTTGTCATTTCTCTGAATTTCGTCTCTAACATGCGACCTTCGTCGATGTGGATTACATATTGTAGGAATAACTATAAACCCATATTTCATTGGTTTAGATAAAGGACAACCAACAATTCTCTTAGAGTATATGAAAAAACAAACCTTCCAAAATTTGCGCATAAACCATGCATTACATATGGAACTTCATTTATGTAGCAAATTTATGACATGCAGACCCTGAAATCCCCTTGCAGATTTCCAAGAATTGATTGTATTAAATTGTATCATTTCCATGTGAACGAGGGTGCTACATAGCTAGTGATTATTGGCTCTCAAGCCACCTATTTAAATTCTTCTCAGTTCCAAGCGTTGGAAACAGTTGAAACAAATGAAATTTACTTACCATGCCATGCTTCAGACTACGTTTGAGATCTCTTTCAGTGGCCTTTGGATTACGTCTTTGATAAGTAACAAAAACTTCACTCGCTCAAATGGAGCCGATATCAGACAAATTATTTTTTGAAACCCCCGACCTTTCGATTGCATATGAGTGCTGGAAAGCCTATGATGTTCTCTGGCCACGAGAATTGAAGGAGCTGATATTGGTTTTCTTCGAGCCATTTGAGGGAGCCATGTGAATTAGTGACACAATTCAGGGTTTAAAAGGAATTTGAACATTCATTGCAACATCGAAGTCCATCTTTGTTTTTTTTTTTTAAATCAAACTCTTGGAATAGTGAAAATCATCGGAAGATCTGACCCTCTAGCACCAGCTTGTTGTCCTAGTATTTCGGCATGGGGTGATAAGTTGAAAACTGAAATGGATGGCACATTCTAGCACTCAATAGCCTATGTATTGAAGAAATTATTGGGGATACAATTACAATAGGTATTAAGGTTGGCTGAATTCATCTTCTTGTAGCAAATAGGCCAACTCTTGTACAAATATAATCAATTCTATATCTGAAGGTTCTTATTGATCTAAGCTCTTCATCTAGTAGTTGATTGGTGGCCAAATTTACTGACATATTCAGGCTGATTTCCTCACCATAAATGAGTAAACTTCAAAGAGAGTAAAGCTTTGATTTCAGTCCAGATTGAAAAATTGGTAATCATGGCTCTAATTGGTGATTTATTAGAGTTATTAAATACTCTCACTCATTCAATTGTTGATGAGATCGTGAAAATAAGAAATAACACTCTCATAGACATTAAAACTTGTCTGCAAAATGCACATGAAAATATTGACTTTTTGTAGTTGGAGTCTCAACTTCAGCAAGAAGAATTAGAACAGTGCAGTCATCATTCTAAACCTGTTTATATTAAAAACATTGAGCCTGACTCCCATCAGCACCAAGAATATAAAATCGAAGTTGGTTCAATTCTAGTGCCCAATGAAACAACAGAGTTACATGCAAATGTAGAATTTCAGTCTACACTTCCAAAGCCCATCATCAAACCTTGGGAAGAGCTTGTCCATGACAAGCACAAAATTAGTCTTGGATATGAAAAGGATGCGTCCTTTCATATTCCAGATTACTCAAAACCCATCCAGTTTCAGAGTGATGGATTCCTTCATGACTGTTCAACTTCAGATGTTCCATATTCTTCTCCTAATATTTCATAACAGCCACAATAGATTGCTATATTCCAACATTGTGATCGAGTTGGCCATAAAAAACATCATTTTTTTAATCTTCATCCATGTAGGAATTGTCATAAAATCACTCATTCTTCAAATAGATGCTTCAAAAACAAGACTCCTACAAGAACAAATATTCACCTTGGATAGATCACTTCTTGGCAATGGGTATCAACAATCAAGAAATATTTCAGTCATATGTCAGAATTTCTTCAGTATTAAAAAGTATTGCAGTTGAGTTTTCTCCATCATCTGACCTTATATTTAACGGGGGGAAGTGATGGTCATATACAAGCTTCAAAGCTATATCAAGAGAGCCTGAGCCACAACCTACCATGCCATATTCAGAGTTGTAGCCAGAGTCAAAGAGGCCCCTGATCATGCCTTTCATTGGTGTCCATCCTTAAACCATCTATGTGGGGTTGAGACCTCCCTTTTCAGGTTGAGATTCTCCCTCTTCAAAGAATTAGGATCACTTCCTCTAGGATAATACTTCAGCTTCATTCCAGATTTGGAAGAGTTCTAGGAACTACACTAAGCACTCAAGTGTTAGTGGTCATCCTTAAACCACCTCCTTATACTAACAATTCAGACAGCTCATTCAGCCCAGTTCTGCCATGCTTTTTTGCACATTTTTATTATAGCCCTCTTTTTGGACTCATACATACTCATTCAAATTAGGGGGGGGGGGGGTGGGGGATGTTGGTCACCTAAACTAGTAAGGCTTAAGGTATGGGAGTTGGACAATCAAAAGGAGTCAAAGAGACCTTGAAATCTGGAATCCAACAGTCACTCCAATGTATTATAAAATGTATATCATGTGAATAACATAGGAAAATCACGTTTATCTTTCATATATGTGTGCATTCCATGTATGTTCGAACATATACTAATTCAAAAATGTGTTAGAAATGATTAGGAATATTGAAATACCTAGGATATTAGACAATAGGATTTGGCCCTTTGAAACTAATTTGGGTACTACAAATTAGGGTTTCTTATATAATAATATGGATATAAATAGAGCATGATGTAAGGCAAAGATAAGATAATGGATAAAAACTGATTAGTATGGACACATTGGTCTTAGGTGTGGACCAAGGTTGAATTTCATTATAATATGGATACATATCTAATAAAGAATACAAAAAACAATGAAGCTCAAAGGTAGGATGGTAAAATATATGTATTGTGCATATATTTATGTGTCTTTCATTGTATAATTCCTACTTTAATTATCTTATGTAAAATTTTATGGTAATTGAATCATAGAGATGTCAACTCAAGTTCTCTAATAGTGGTATAGCTAGTATATGGGAACCAAATCAAGTGGACATCAGAACTTTATAGGAGTATTAGTTAGTATCAAGTAAAATATTCCATTTTGTTATTTTTTATAAAATAAATGCTTGATAGTGTCATTGTAATATTCCCTTTTCTTGATACAGTCAAAATGGATAGAATCTATCCATGGTATTTACCATTGATCTATAAATTATCATGGATATTCCACTGGATATTTTACGGGTCATTTGGTATCATAGAAGTTTTTTTTTGGTATTTTGTGGAGATTACAGGGATCTAGATCGGCGAGGCAAAAAATTTTAAAACCCTAATCATGGCCGATGAATTTGTAAACGAACCTCCTGATCTTGTAGAGGTGAGGTGTTCGCAGCTCAAACAACAAGTCATAGATATAAACCACAATTTAAACCTCCTCATGGTAGCCCTAAGAAATAAGATGGGGATATTTGGAGAAGATGGGGGTTCAAATCCAGAGCAAAAATCAGAAGGGGGATTGGGAGACTGGGAAGACACAAAGAAGCAGCCGAAAAAGGAACCCAGAAAAGATCAACCCAGTTTGAGTGTCGTGAATCGGTCCCTATTTAAAATGGAAGCAAAATCTGATATCAAGTCCTACCACAGTGATATTGATTCTTTGAAGTTGAACCATTGGTTGCAACAAATAGAACTTTATTTCATTGTCCATCAGATCAAGAAAGGGAAAAAATTTCATTTGCACAACTGAAATTAGAGGGCCATGCACTAACATGGTGGGAAATCCACACGGAAACCCTGAGGTTGGAGGGAGAACCTTTAGTGACTAAGTGGGAAGATTTCAAAACCCTCATTAAGTCACAATTTTATCCCATTGGGTACATGGAGGATCAGTGGATCCAATGCCATTGCTTCAAACAAAAGTTAGGCCAAAGCGTGCAAGAGTACACCACGGAATTCAGAAAGATGGCTTTGATGTTGGGTATCTCTCCAAACAACCTAGATGTATTCCTCAAGTATTTGGGGGGTCTACACTGCCATCTCCGCGAACAATTAATGTTGTTCAAGCCCAAATCAGTGGATGAGGCTTGTGTACAAGCATTGCACCTAGAGAACATAGGCCTAAAAAGATCACAATCAAGTGGATCGAAGCAGAAGGAGCAACAAGAAGATTATAAGGAGGGTAAAGAGAAGTAAAAAGGGGGAAAGTATAAAATTATGGTAACCATAGCGCACCAATGTAAAGATCCCAAAAACCACTGCAACCACTGCAAAATTGATGGTCATACAAAGGAGAAGTGCTGGAAGTTGCATCGAGAGCTAAACCCAAAGAACAAGAAGAAGAATCTCATGGTCGCAGATTCAAGAAATCAAGTTGAGAGAAGCTCATATGTGGATGCAAAGATTGCATGTACGTTAATGTAGAAGGAGTTGAATCTAAGTAGCTTTTAGCAATAAGAAGAGAAAGAAATTACCAAACTCTTCCATATAATCATACATGTCAAGAAGACAAATATGGATGCTTTGTTGACTCAAGATAGGAGGTGAATCTCATTGCAACAGAGTTGGTAAAGAAGTTGGGGCTAGAAGTTCGTGACCATCCAAACCCATATCCACTAGGATGGGTAAATAAGGATGCAGAGTTGAAGGTAACTAAATAGTGAAAAAATAGATTTGCTATCAACTTTGATTTTGAATAGATCTAGATGTGATTCCCCTTGATGTATGTGGAGTCATGTTTGGGAGTCCATACATGTACATGTGTGATGCAGTATTAATGAGGAGAGCCAACCAGTACCGTCTCATCAAGGATGGATAATCATTCATCATCCATGCACACAAAGGCAAGTAAAAAATTTCGCTGGTAAGTGCCAACCAAGCCAAGAAATTGATCAATTCCAGCAAGAAGTATGTTTTGTTGTTTTTAAGAGAAATTCAATCTAAAGAGGGGTCAATAAGAGGCAAGGAATCCTTGAGGGGTGTACTAAGAAACATAAACAAAAATTGGAGGAGTTGTTACAGATATACAAGGATGTGTTCTGAGAGCCTAAAGGGTTACAACCTATAGGAGAAGTGGAGCATGAGATCCAACTTTTTCCAGAATCTCCATTGCCAAATGTTGGGTTGTACAAGCAGTCTGTTATAGAAGCAAGTGAGTTCAAGAAACAATTGCAACAAATGTTGGAACATGGTTTCATTCGATTGAGTACATCACCATGTGGTCCACCCATCATCATTGTGTCGAAGAAGGATGGGAATTTGCGGACGTGTATAGATTACAAGGTGTTGAACAAAATCACACGCAAGAACAGATACCCCTTTCCTAAGATAAATGATTTTCTAGATCAGTTACAACAAGAGAAATACTTCACAAAGCTAGACTTGAAATTTGGATATCACCAGGTTCAAGTAAAATAAGAAGATACATGGAATATTGCCTTCAAAACTAGGCAAGGTTTGTATGAGTGGTTAGTTATTCCATTTGGCCTATGTAATGCACCAACTAAATTTATGATATTAATGAATGATATATTGTGCCCTTTTATAGATTCATTTGTTATTGTCTATTTGGATGATATACTGGTATATAGTGCTTCCTGGGAGGAGCATATTTCACATTTGACATAGGTGCTGGAGACATTGAAGAAGCACCAGCTTCTAGGAAATCTTAAGAAGTGTGAGTTTGTGCAACAATATTTGTTGTATCTGGGGTATGTAATCGGTGGAGGAGAGCTGAACATAGATCCTTCCAAGATGGATGCCATCATGAAATGGTCGGTTCCTACTAGTGTTTCTAAGGTCAATAATTTCATTGGGTTAACACAGTAACCGAGGAAATTCATAGCCTTGTTTTCAACGGTAGAAGTGTCGCTCCACACCATAACAATAAGTGGAAATATTTTTCAATGGGGAAAGGGCTAGCAAATAGTTTTCGACGATTTAAAGGAGAAGATTAGTCAAGCACCAGTTTTGGCATTTCCAAACTTGCAACGACCTTTCGAAGTGGATACATATGCAAGTGGGTATGCTATGGAAGTTTTCTTGATGCAGGGAGGAAGGCATGTATGCTACCATTCTAAAGTTTTTCATGGGGCAGTCCTTAACTACCCTACCTACGAAAACGAGCTCTATTCCATGGTGCAAAATGTGAAGAAGTAGAAGCACTATCTGATGGGAAAGGAGACAATAATCCACCCTAATCATCAGTCATTACAGTACTTGCAGGCCCAAAGTAAGCTACAGTAGACAATTGTAGCTAAACAGAGAGGCTCACACGTCCAAGTTTTCAAGGAACTTTGGTGTAGGGAAGACTGTAGCTAACATGTAGAGGTATGTGTATTGGCCCAAGATGCAAGAGCATGTAGCTAGGTTCTTAAGAGGATGCATGTTTTTTTGTACCAACAAGCCTAGCAACATGAAAGAGGTTTTATATTGTTCTTACATGTAGCCCTCTACAGGAGTACATAGATAGGGCTTGCAACACTACCAACCCACCTTTATACATTAGGGAGAGCAGGGTTGAGTTATCCAAATGCATCATGTTGGGTGATCGGGTGGAGCAACATAAGTTGAGCACCTGGAAAAATCAGCATAGTAGACTTATTCTATGTGCATGAATTCATGCCTTAGATCCTTCCCATGAAATGGATTAGCAAGATATTACGAGTTAGAACTATATTGATGGGATGATTCCTACGAGGATACCCTTAGCCAAGGGAGTAATGTAGCTTGGGCCCTTAGAAATGGGCAGTGGCAGAGGGTTGAGATGGTATCATAATCCACAAGTCTCATGAATTAGGTGGCATTGGGATCCAGGGAAATATATTGAGGGCACGATTGGAAGGAGCATTATCTGGGATCTAGTTATTGAAGGATCCATTCAAGATCATTTAGCATGGAGGAATGGAATAACACAATGGTTTGTATGAGATCCTGGTATCAGTATATGGATTATTTTGTTGTGGATAGAAGTGGATTTCTTGAGGGAAATAAATCTTTG
Source organism: Pinus albicaulis (assembly GCA_034641835.2). Classification (NCBI taxonomy): domain Eukaryota; kingdom Viridiplantae; phylum Streptophyta; class Pinopsida; order Pinales; family Pinaceae; genus Pinus; species Pinus albicaulis. The sequence goes on from CM076581.1 coordinate 993,627,310, forward strand.
GGCAAGAGGATTTGTAATATTTCCTTTTCTTGATATGGTCAAAATTGATAGAATATACCCATGGGATCTTCCCATGCCATTTGCCTTGGTTTTTCGAGGAAAAATTATAAAATAAGGTTTCTAGAGAGTCCATAAAGCCTATTAAAGGGGATAAGAGCTACGAATTTGGATTATCCTGAGTTTGTTCGTCTTATTGTGTGTTTTTCAAGAGATTGGCGTGGTTAGTTCTAGCTTGATCCTAGGACGAAAACTCTAAGGTCACATTTGTGTAGTGGACCCATCCAAGATTCACAAGTAAGTTTCAGTGTCTTAGATTAGTCATTGATAAACATCCATACATTTCATTGGTAGAGGCTTCAATATAATTTGTATGAGCATGTATCTTTATTTAAATTATTAATATAAATAAGAGGTTGCGTTCAGATCCCTTTTGTGTTCGATTTTTGTGTTCGATGGCTTTTATTACAAGAATTTTAATTAGAACACTCAAGTGTGCCCAATTCATTACAAAATTTATTGATAGGGACCATACAATAATCATGTTGATCCCTACTTTGGGTACCGATCCTTGTATCTCGCCATGAAAATCATGCATTTCCATCCTTCGTCGAGCCACATGGTTGACCACGCAACAACATATAGGAATAGGTGCATCTAGTTAAATTCTCACATGATGCAAGCTATCTTATTTCCTGTGGGTGCGTACGCTCCTATGAAACTCATAATTTTTTTCCATCATACCAACGTAATAATCTACCAACGCATGCCTAAAAGCATTTTTAATTGACACTACAATTCGATTATGGCCATATCTTTCCCCTATACCACCTTTGGCCTAACTTCAGAAATGAGCAATGCCATTTTTCTTCTCCATGTTTACGCACTCTCTGGTTGGTCCCACTGTGGGAATATGTTGGCACTTGAGACAATGCGGAATGGTCATCGTTCATCATCTGATGCAAAGCTTCCTCATCCTCGTGGAAGTCTCTTGGTTCCTCTCGGGATCAAATTGACCAGTGCATGACAAGGCATCTACAGTGGACAAGGCCCCATGTCAATCATGATTCGAGTTCGAGAAGCAGACAAAGCTCCACATCAACCAGGGTTATTGTTCGGGCTCCTCATCATTGGCATCAGTTACTCAGTAGTTTTGGGCCTCATGGGCCAAGTCCACCTCCATCCTGCATGTTCAGTGCCCTATGTTTCACTTAAATTCTGAATGTTGTTGTGAGATGAAAATTATCATTTTGATTTTCCTCAATTTTATTTAATGCCATTCCTGCGTGCCTATAGAAAGACACATAACTATCATAGTATCTCTAGTTTTGTAACTCTATCAGATGCACTGCTCAAAAGGAGAAAATGTAACACCAAGATATCATATTTGTGCTATTGGTGAGGTTTCGCCTCTGGAAGATTGGTAGCACAAAGACAATTCCCATGTAGTATTTTCCCGAAGTAATGAAATTTGAACCCTTACAGAACAAAGGTCATGATGTTGATTAGATCCATAGAATAATGTTGAATAATTTAGTTCTTGGAAGAACAAGTCCTCAAAAATCCCAAATGGTTTGTATCTTTTAAAAGGGGAATTTTTTGGAATCTTGTTCTCTAGGTCATCAACAAATTGAGCTTGAGTATTTTCATGGATTATTTTTCAATATATTTGTTTAAAATCATCCTCAACATCAATAAAATCCAATAGTTCATTTTTTTTTCAATCAGTTACTTTATCATCGGGTATTATATAAGAACATTTCTTCCTATTCATTGTTGATACTAACACTTTCATTTTTGCACAACATAGTGTTTCACAAGTCATAAAGTGCATCCATTACAATTTTTGGCCAAACATTCTCAAACAAATAAGAATTTTTTTGTATACCAATTTTCACTTTCTCATTACCACAATTATCATTCAATCCTCTAGGAAATGCGATTCACACTTAAACCAAATCTATAGGAACATATATGATTGTTCCTTTATAGCCAATTTTACCTTTCTTGTACTCAACTATCCTTATTTATGTAAATTCAATCTTAGTAGACACTAGTCTTTCTTCTAAAATTGGAAATGTCTTAACATATGTTAATTTTGTGTTTAGTCAAATCCATGAAGGAGATGCAAAAGTAGGAAAATGTCCATTGTTAAGTGTTCTTTTGCATTGTTGGCAAATTTGTTCATTAGTAGGAAAATGTCCATTACTAAGTGTTCTTTTGCATTGTTAGCAAATTTGTTCATTTAACAAAATTGCTCTTTATTTTTTTTGTTTTCTTCATATACTATTAGTTACAAACACATGGATGCTCCACATTTTCATATTTCTTGTTTCAAGTTGTGCAATATTGGAAACAAATTTTCCCAAACTTTTACTTAGTTGCTTTCTAGCATTCTATTGACTTCTTCAATACAATTCAAATTTACAATTTGGTTTATTGATTTTCTTTTGTTTCTTTCTCTCATAGTTATTTTGTATATAATATTTTGTTGCTTTGAGTTCTACTTAAGCAAAAATATGGAAATTGTTTTTTTCTCAATGTTCATATTCTCTTCAGTGTTTCCTTACATGTGAGCTTTATTTAGTATTGGTTCAATGGCATGGGTAATATGTTCATTTGATTTAATGTGACAAGTTGCTTTGAAATCCATTTAAAAAAATGGTTGGAAATGAAGAAAAATACTAGCAAGAATTACATAGAAAAAGCATTTAAATTTAATGCACACCTAAGTCTCACATTATGTGGGAAATTTTCTCAATCACTCTTAAAATCTCTTATTAACCTTTGAACAAATGAATCATTTTTTATTGCAAAAATTTTAATTAGAACACTCCAGTGTGCCAAATTCATTACAAAATTTATTGATAGGGACCATACAATAATCATGTTGATCCCTACTTTGGGTACCAATCCTTGTATCTCGCCATGAAAATCATGCATTTCCATCCTCCGTCGAGCCACATGGCTGGCCGCGCAACAGCATATAGGAATAGGTGCATCTAGTTAAATTCTCACATGATGCAAGCTGTCTTATTCCCTGTGGGTGCGTACGCTCCTATGAAACTAATAATTTTTTTCCATCATACCAACGTAATAATCTACCAACGCATGCCTAAAAGCATTTTTAATTGACTCTACAATTCGATTATGGCCGTATCTTTCCCCTATACCACCTTTGGCCTGACTTCAGAAATGAGCAATGCCATTTTTTTTCTCCATGTTTACGCACTCTCTGGTTGGTCCCACTGTGGGAATCTGTTGGCACTTGAGACAATGGGGAATGGTCATCGTTCATCATCTGATGCAAAGCTCCCTCATCCTTGTGGAATTCTCTTGGTTCCTCTGGGGATCAAATTGACGGGTGCATGACAAGGCATCTACAGTGGACAAGGCTCCATGTCAATCAAGATTCGAGTTCGAGAAGCAGACAAAGCTCCATATCAACCAGGGTTATTGTTCGGGCTCCTCATCATTGGCATCAGTTACTCAGTAGTTTTGGACCTCATGGGCCAAGTCTACCTCCATCCTGCATGTTCAGTGCCCTATGTTTCACTTAAATTCTGAATGTTGTTGTGAGATGACAATTATCATTGTGATTTTCCTCAATTTTATTTAATGTCATTCCTGCGTGCCTATAGAAAGACATATAACTATCATAGTCTCTCCAGTTTTGTAACTCTATAGATGCACTGCTCAAAAGGAGAAAATGTAACACCAAGATATCATATTTGTGCTATTGGTGAGGTTTCACCTCAGGAAGATTGGTAGCACAAAGACAATTCCCATGTAGTATTTTCTCGAAGTAATGAAATTTGAACCCTTATAGAACAAAGGTTATGATGTTGATTAGATCCATAGAATAATGTTGAATAATTTAGTTCTGGGAAGAACAAGTCTTCAAAAAAATTTTGGAATCTTGTTTTTTAAGGTCATCAACAAATTTATCTTGAGCATTTTCATGGATTATTTTTCCATATATTTGTTTAAGATCATCCTCAACATCAATAAAATCCAATAGTTCATTTTTTTTTCAATTAGTTACTTTATCATTGGGTATTATATAAGAACATTTCTTCTTATTCATTGTTGATACTAACACTTTCATTTTTGCACAACATAGTGTTTCACAAGTCATAAAGTGCATCCATTACAATTTTTGGCCAAACATTCTCAAACAAATAAGAATTTTTTTTATTCCAATTTTCACTTTCTCATTACCACAATTATCATTCAATCCTCTAGGAAATGAGATTCACACTTAAACCAAATCTATAGGAACATATATGATTGTTCCTTTATAGCCAATTTTACCTTTCTTGTACTCAACTATCCTTATTTATGTAAATTCCATCTGTAGACACTAGTCTTTCTTCTAAAATTGGAAATGTCTTAACATATGCTAATTTTGTGTTTAGACGAATCCATGAAGGAGATGCAAAAGTATGAAAATTTCCATTGTTAAGTGTTCTTTTGCATTGATAGCAAATTTGTTCATTAGTAGGAAAATGTCCATTACTAAGTGTTCTTTTGCATTGTTAGAAAATTTGTTCATTTAACAAAATTGCTCTTTATTTATTTTGTTTTCTTCATATACTATTAGTTACAAACACATGGATGCTCCACATTTTCATATTTCTTGTTTCAAGTTGTGCAATATTGGAAACAAATTTTCCCAAACTTTTACTAAGTTGCTTTCTAGCATTGTGTTGACTTCTTCAATACAATTCAAATTTACAATTTGGTTTATCGATTTTCTTTTGTTTCTTTCTCTCATAGTTATCTTGTATATAATATTTTGTTGCTTTGAGTTCTACTTAAGTAAAAAATGGAAATTGTTTTTTTCCAAATGCTCAAATGAAGAAAAATACCAGCAAGAATTACATAGAAAAAGCATTTAAATTTAATGCACACCCAACTCTCACACATTATGTCTAGAGAATTTCTCAATCACTCTTAAAATCTCTCATCACTCCAACATTTTCTTCACAAATCACACAATAATATTAACCTTTAAACAAATGAATCATTATTTCAACATTTCTAGAAAACCATGAAAAAAATATAAATGACAAATTTTAATAGAAAACAGTATTATAGATATTTTTAAAAATAAATAAAAAAATTTAACAACAATAATTTTTTATCATTTAATTCTATAAGTTAATCAAATTATAAGTTTAAATTTTATAAAATAAAATAAAATTATATGTGGAAATAAAAAAATTCTTATTAGACGTAAGTTCTACCTAACTTCACTTCACATAATGATAAGAGTATCAAAATAGATAAGTAATTCTTCCAAACAAGATTAAAAAGGAACCCTCACCGAAACTCAATCTCACAACTTAACTGAAAAAGAAAAGAGAAAAAGAAAGCCACTTATTTTGACTTCTTCCCTCTTCGTCTGGTTCTCCCCATTTCGTCTAGAACATTCTTGACTTTTTCAAATGACCAGGCTGCGGTTGCCATAAAGGGCACAAACAACAACTTACTTTAAACTTAAATTCTCTGGCTTCGTTTTCTCGTGGATGTGGTGGAAGTAGGAGGATCCGACGGTTCTCAAGCCATAGCAATGGTCCGTACGTTCCATGCCAAACACCCCCACACGGTTCTTTGAAATGACCTACACCAGTGGTGTGACAGGCATTTTTAAAGTTGATGGACATGTATAAAGTCAAATAAAGGTTAAAGGCAATTATTTGACTTTACTCATATCTCTGATCCAGAATATTCTAAAAATTCACAATAGACTTATAAACTTAAACTCAGGCGCAACTAAACACAATCCGTCAATCCACAAATCATCACACGCAGTATGTGACTGTACGTCATCACCATCTCTTCTGCGCACGCTACAGCTCCGCTATTTTTTAAGAGATCCTTTCGAAGAATATATAAGCACGAAAACAACTTTATAAAAAGAGATGACTACGACCCCACACCATTGAAGAGGAAGTGAAAGCTGAAGTTGGAGAAGTAACTAGGTCAAGAAGATTAGTTCCGCTGTGCTAATCGATGGAGTGTAGCATCCATGAGGTGGGTCATGAAGAGTATTGTGATAAAAAAAAGTAAATAAAAAGAATGTGATAAAAAAATAAAAAAACGGAAATGAGAAGAATGAAGAGTATTGTTGAAAAAAAAAAAAGATAAATAAAAGGAATGAAAATGTGGAGAAAAATGCCCGGAAAATGTTGACGAAAAGGACAAATATGGTAAGTAAAAAAAACAAAAAAGTCGACGAAAAGGTCAGATATGGTAAGTGAAGAAAACAAATAAAACAAATATGTGTTTATATATTTATCTTAATAAGGTGTTTTTATTTTATGTGAACTCAGTCCATGTAAATGGATGAAGAGATGTATTGGGAGTAAAAATTATTATATTCGACTTCTATTGAGAGTAAAAAATTAAAAATTTAAAGAGAAAAGAGAATTAGGTTTTTTTTGGTATTTTAGTTAATTGGTGAATTGATTTTGCAAGGATTCTGGTTAAAAGAGGAATGACAGTATGAGATCACTATGAATATGAATATGTGATGGGTTATTTTGGTTATTTTTCTTTTTTTAAAGTTATAGTTAGTTTTGTATTTGAGTAAATAAAAGTTATTTTATATTTATTTAATAGTTGTTTAATTAGCAATGGTATTTGATGTTGCAAAGGAAACATCGTAAAGCATAAATAAATTTGAGAAGCATTGTGACACATAAAAAATCATTAAAGATGAAAATTAGTAAAAAAAATGTTATTCAAGGTATAAGAAATCACTTACATTATGCCAAACTGATAGATTCTATAACCTTTCCAATATAGATTGCATCTTAATCTTCAAATATGGTCTTTCAAGATCCAATAGAAAATATTCCATAGATTTTGAAAAAATACAAGAGTACATGACATGAGATAGGCTAAATAAAATAATATTAATTCAATGAACAATATGATGGTTATCTTTCCAAATCTAAATTTGCATCACAACCTCACAAATTTCAGACATCATCACATATTAGATGAAAATGAGTGAGACATCAACTCCCAATTATTCAAAACTTTTGGTGTAAAATCTACAATTTCGATGGGAAACTCCAGTGCAGTGTAGTTGATGATGTTTAATATCTCCAATGTTTCCTCAAAGAACATTATCTCGGAAATTGGAAAGAAATTTTTTGAATTGCACTGACACTAACAACAAGAAACTATTTTAATATTTTTCATTGCCCACTCAAAAATATAGGGTTTACATCTCGTGGTGGCCATAATTCTAATATGTATTATAACTTCTTGTATATACAATTGCAACAAACTATTGTAACACTTTACATGGTGATAAACCCTCTACATGGTTGAAGACATTGAGTATTCATAGAATCCAATAAACCACCAACCACCTATAACTTGAACAACACAAAAATACTCAAGAAAAATAATTAAAAAAAACAATAACAATGAAATAGCCCCAAGGCCCAGTGAAGTAATACAATGTGTAGAATGTGCATTTGAAATAAGACTGAGGGTGGTCAACTTACAATCCTAATGTACCCTCTCTACAATGATGCTTGCTACAATTTCCAAATGCACATCAATACCTATCCAAGAACTAATATTCAGTAAAACTACACCATTTTAACCAAAGTGGATGATGCAATTTATTTGCCTCTCTATCTCAACCCCCTAAACACCTCTCTCTCCCTCTTTCTCTCTCTCTCTTGCATCTCTCTTCTTTCCTCTCTCCCCCCTCCATCTATCTCTCCACGTCTCTCTCTCTCTCCTTCTCAATATTCCCCTTTCTTCCCCTTCATATCTATGTATCCTTGTATCTCTCTTCCCCTTCTTTCCCTATCTCTATCCTCTCCTTTTCTCTCCCTTCCCTCGTCTCCTCTCTCCCTCATTCCATATTTATCTCTCCCTTATCACTACCTCTCTCTCTCCACCTATATCTCTCAATGTATTTGTTGTGCCCTCCCTATATTTCTCCTTTCCAACTCCATCTCTCTCCCCCCTATCTCAAGTCCCCAAGATCCCTTTCTCTCCCACCTCCCTCTGTCTCTTCCCCCATCATGCACACACACTCTCTCCACCCTCCAACTTTGTCACTATCTCCCTCTCTCTCTCTCCTTATTGCTCTCCCCCTCTCTCCCCCCTCCATATCTATGTCTCCGTGTCTCTCTCTTCCCCTTCTTTCCCTATATGTATCATCTCATTTTCTCTCCATTCTGTCATCCCCTCTGTGCCTCATTCCATCTTCATCCCTCCCTTATCACTCCCTCTATCTCTCCACCTATATCTCTCAATGTTTTCTATGTTCCCTCCCTCTCTTTCCCCCTCCAAATCCATCTCTCTCCCTCCCTCTCTCATCCTCTCTCTCTCTTCCTTCCTCTCTCTCTCTTTCTCTCTTAAATATGATCCCATTGTATTTTATTTAAGAAAATATATGAATTAAAAAAAAAATGATTTGCTGTAAAATATTAAACCTGTATTTTGGATCAATCATATGAAAGAAAATACAACAACAAACAAATTAAAAGAACCATGCACTAAAACCTGGATTTAATCTCTATGGGAATATTTTAGTAGTGGTGAGGATGGTGAGTTTAGATAGACCTCAAAAGTAATTATAACATTTTTTATTTTAAATTTAATTAGAAAATGTTATAAAATTAAATTAAATAAAGTATTTGTAATAAATATTTTGATTTTGAAATAAGTATGTGGTATTGATAACCTAGTGGCTATGGCATTGACCCATGGTATTGTAACATAATAATTAAAAGCATATATCCTTAACATAATTATACATTAACAATTAAAAGCATAGATCCATAACATAATTATCGAAAGCCTAGATGGCCCATGGTATTGATAAACCATGGTATTAGCCCATGGTATTATGATTTTTCTCCTCTCTTTCCCACCTTCCCTCTCTTTGTCTTTCTCTTGTGGGTATTGGCCCATGGTATTGTAAAAAAATCTATATAGAAGTTAATAATATCCATGGTAAATATTCATGATTAAAAATCTTCTTATATTGTATATGTTAGGAATTTGTAATTTATTAGCAAGATTGGCAGAGTCCAATTACAGAAACAACATCGTTTCAACCAAATTTTGGATTCTAGGATCTAGCCCTCCTAAATCCGGAGAGGGATCTCTCCAATAAGTGCAAAGATGGATTTGTCTTTGAAGTTTGGGGTAATGATATTAGGCTAGTTATGAAGTCCAAGGGTTTTGTTTTTTTTTTTGGATGGTTAAACATGATTGCTGTTAGAGGTGAAAAGTCCCAAAGGTAAAGAGGTTCAAAAGTGAGAAGTTGCAAGCAAAAGAGTAAGTTTTGATCAAGAATGGAAGATGATGGCAGGTTTTCAGTCCATTGGGCTATGGAGTCATGAGAGGATTTGATTGGAACAGCAAGAGGAAAGAGTGGTCCATGGGGCAAGTCATCTATGTCTAAGGATCTCTTTAAAGTTTGATCTATGGAATGGAATGATACAATAAGTAGGGGGAAATAAACAGATGTAGAACAAAGAGCAGCCCAGGATCTGGTAAGTACTTTGAAACTAGCCAGCCTTTGATACACTTCCAATAGAAAACATATAAAAACTAAGGGAAACTTGAAGGCAACCTTTGGAGTAGAGACTAGCGGGTCGGGCTCACCACAAATCCTCTCCTAGCTCTTCCTTACTTGGCTACTTCCAAGACAATCACAGAGATAACACAGAATGGCCTAAGATCTGGTAAGTACTTTGAAACTATCCAGATTTTAACACATTCTAAGGGAAACAATCAAACAATTATGCAAACAAGACTGGGACCAGGGCTCACCATATCTTCCTCAGTTCATCTTCACACAACATATACTGAAAGTAACATTCAAAAATAATGTTCAGCTAAGACAATAAGACGAGGGAACGCCAACATTCCTGTGCTTGAACTGAATTAAATCATTTTCAAATAACATAGTTGGAAGAAAACATTTAAATAAATATTTTTCAACCAGAGAAGGTTACTGGTGTACAGTAGGTCCTAACACTGTTTAAACTGTTCTTTACAGAAGAAAATGAAACATAATGAAAACGGAAACAAAATAACAAGTTACAATGAGAATAACATCACCGTCAACATAGACCAGGATCCCATAAATCAGCTTGTATTGATGCTCCAAACCAGTTACAATCTTCAATTCCAGTGTTTTAATTAATCTCTCTTTCAAAATCTAACTTATCTGTTACAAGAAGAGCTCCAAGAGCCAGTGAATCACTATTTACAATCAGAAGTCTTCAGCTCAATCACATTACAATGCTTCAGCAATTACATCAACAACCAACCCCTCACTCATCTTCTACTGAAGTATTTATAGAAATATGAGGAGGTGAGATCTGATAAAAGATCTCCAATACAATTAATACAGAGTTAATATTTTCTTGGCCCTTGGGGGGCTCAATGAAGAAACTGTATAGGTGTTTCACTGTATTAATTGATTTACACTCATGTTTTAAGCTCGGTGGGAGATTTTTTTGACCTTTGAGGCTCTGTGTGATGCTAGGGTTACTCTGCAGACATTCTTTCATTAAATTCCTGGTAGAAGTAACTCTTCGGCTGCGTCGAGGAAAAATATCTGATTCTTCTCAATAAATTATGTTCCTGATTGCATACTTTGAGGTAAAGGTGGTGCTTTAGTCGCTGAGAGGAATCAATTTGCCTCCATTCGTGGCGGTGGAGGGTTTTTCGGATGCAGTCGAAGGCTGTAGGATCGTCATCCTCGGCCTACGAAATTTCTTCATTTAAGCGGAAAAACATTAAACCCTGCAAAAACAAACAAATGTTACAAAATCCTGCATTTATAGGTCAATCTGCATCGGGAGATGTGTGGAAGAAGCAAGGCCGTTGGATGGCATCATCCAACGGTCAGGATTTAATCTCAGAATGGTCGAAAAAAGCATGGGGGGAGGAGGATTAGATCAGAGCCGTTGATCGCGCATGATCGACGGTCGGGAGGGGGCAATGGAAAGTTAGCGGCGGGGAATCGTTGACTGGGCAACAGAATCGGGCGACGCAATATGGGCCGTCGATCTGCAGATCAGATCGACGGCGGGGATTAATTTGTTGCTATACGAGGGCCTGTTTATCGTGCGGGCAGTTCGGTTAAACATCGGACACTTTCGATGATCAACAACCGTTGGATGAGTGGGCCCAGATCGAACGACGGAGATCGATTTCGCTGGGCATCCTGGTCCGGGCTATAACATGCGATGGACGACGGTTGCACGACAGTTTTCAAATCATACAAAGGACACGCGTCACATAGCATATGGAATCGTTGGCCAATGGAAGAAAACAACTTTTGGCTCGAAAGCGGTGCGAAGGATACTAGGTGGGTTTGGGAAACATTGCACGGACGGCGGGGAGCACATGGTAAGTCGCGCTCCACACCGTCCGATCTGCGAAGCAGATCGACGGTCGAGATCGCTCCATAATTCATATGGGCAGAAGACTTTGGAAATGGATTTAAAACCCAAAAATACGAATTTTCAAAGGTTTTCAATGTTTTGGGCGGAGAAATATTGTTGGAAAGGATAAGCGCCCGCGAGTTTTAGCAGTCGGTTCTGGCGTTCTGGCGTATGGACGAAAAAAGGGTTAGAGGCTCAGCCCGAGGGGGCTTAAGCCCAGATCATAGAAAATATGTATTTTTCATGGCTTTTTAATGGTTTTTCAGAAGAAATGAAGGTTCCGATAAGGTTAAAAAATGAGTTTTTAACCTTATAAAATGGATTTTGATGAGGGGAAATAGCATATATGTGGAAATGAGGGATTTTCATGGGGAATGGAGGGATAGATGAGGAGGTTAGTTTTGAGGAGAAGGAAAGGGAAAAAGGGGTCTGCAACAGTATTTGACTTTGGATTTTTTGTAGGATTTCAGAGGTTTTTAGGATGTAAACAACAGTATGGGATCTGGACAGAGGCGTGAGGCCTGCAAGAGTCTTGAAGAGCCAACAGTTTTTGAGAGGGAAAAATTGTTCCTTGATGGCTCAAAAACAAATTTAGCCACCTTTGGTATAATCAAATTTTACAGGTGGCTAACAGTGGCTCCACTTGGGGATGGTGCCTTCTTGAAGGCATCAAGAATTCAGACTTGATTTCTCTAGGATGTTTGACCATGTGCCTCATCCTTTGGATTGCTCTTATTTTGTTGGATGATCTTGCTTTGCTCTGAAAAATAGTATCAGTTATGAAAGAATAATGGACTTCATCAATACAACTTTCTACCTACCCAATCCTACTGATCTAACATTTTTTCTTCATCAGAGTGCACTTGGATTGGCAAACTCTCTTACAACATTTTATTCTTTTTGAAAACAAAAATCTAATCTAGTTCTACTTATTATCTCTTCATGGATCCAGATTAAACAGTTGGATCCACATTATTCTCTACCTAATCTACTGTCTATTGGGATTGAACTGTCCAACAAACTTTCATTCTCTAAATTCTATAACATAAATTAAAAACAGTCAAGTCAAGGTTAAGCTGTTTGACTTGCTATGATCTATGGCATAAAAACAAGCTGCACATAGATTATTATTTGCAGAAAATTAAAAAATAGAAGGCTTAAGATCTGAAATTTCAAAGTGCTGCCTTCTCTTTTTATAGCTCTATTTTAAACTTGTTTTGAGCTGTCTTTGCTTTCCTTCTGGTTCAGGTTTTAAGCTGATTAGAACCAGATCTTTAGATTCTTTGACTCAGAATTTAATATAGATTTGAGTCATCTCTTTTTGGAAACTTTGGTTCATATTTTGAGTTTGTTTGAACCTTCAATTTCTATCCTAATCTATCTACTGATAAGCCAAGATTGAATAGTTTGGCAAATCAAATTCACTATCCTATCAGCAGAAAAATTTAAAGCTAATTAGTCAAGATTAAACAGTTTGACTAACTAGAAGTGTGTTTTTGAGGAGTGGCATTTGAGCTTGCACACTTTCAGTTTTTTTTTCTCTTTTTGGCATGGGGCTTTGCCTTTCTTGTTTTCATTTCTGCCCTCTTTTCTTTCTTTTCTTTTTTTTTTGTATTTTTTGATTTTTCATAAATTTGAATGCAATGGTGGATGGAATATTCATAATAGAAAAATATAAAAAGACTTTAAAACAAATGGATCAAGAGAAGTAATGCTTAAGCATCCTGCCATTGACAGGATCCCCAAACAATTCTGTTCCATCCAGTTCCTGCAAGAAAAAAGCATTATTACCAGCAACTGAATGAACAGAGTAAGGGCCAAGCCATATGTTGACAAATTCTCCATGCTTGCCCTTTTCTTCCCTCCTTGAGTCCCACTTCAAAAACTTTGTCCCCAATCTTGAAATTGCTGGCCTTTGTTCTTCTGTCAAAAAGCTTTTTGATGTTGTCCTGTTTCTGCAATGCTTTGTTATACACTTCCTCTCTGGTCTGCTGAAGATGAATGGTCTGATTTATTCTTCTGGTCATGTCATTTTATTCAGTCTGCAACTCTTGAATCAACTTCATGACTGGTACACCAAGGCTATTTGGAAAAATTGCATCTGTACCATACACAAGATGGAAAGGCGACATACCAATAGATTTCTTCAAAGTCAATCTGTCAGCCCAAAGTGCATGAATCAGCTTTGTGTGCCAAGACTTTTTATTGTCCTCCAACATTTTTTTGATTATTTTCACTAAGCTTTTGTTTGAGGATTCTGCAAGTCCATTACCTTGAGGGTAATAGGCTGTGGAATGTCCCAATGTTATCTGATACTTGTGACAGAATTCAACCATTCTCTTTGATCCAAATGTTGCTGCATTGTCAGTAATGATCTTGGTAGGACAGCCAAATCTAGAGAGAATATTAGTCTCCATGAATTTTATAATAACAGAGTCATTGGCCTGCCTACAAGGAATGGCTTCTATCCACTTAGTGAAATAATCTGTGGCAGTAAGAATCCACCTATGCTGGGCAGAAGATGGTGGATGGATTTCTCCTATGAAGTCAAGTCCCCACTGTTGGAAAGGAGCTTCAACAGTGATTGGATGTAGAGGAAGGGGTAGCAGTTTTCTTTTGCCCTCAAATAGTTGGCACTTATGACAGGCAATGATCATCTTGTGTATATCAGGAAAAAGAGTAGGCCAATAGAAACCAGCCCTCAAAATTTTGTTGGCTGTTGACTTCCAGTACAAATGACCCCCACACTCTCCTTCATGGAATTCCTGCTTAACCTTCTCTGCATCAAACTCAAGCAAACATTTAAGAAATATACCGCTTGCATTTTTCCAATAAAGACATCTATCTACCATGTAATAGTTTACTGCTTTCAGCTTCAAGAACCTTGCCTTTGTTTTTGTCAAACCAGGAGGTGTATTTAAATTAAGAAAAACATAAACAATATTAGCATACCAAGGAGAATTCATAAAATGGTCTTCAACAATAGGAGTTGATAATTCTTCTTGGTCATCTAAAGCATTAATCATATGAATATCAAGAACTTCACAATTTGATTCAGCCATTAATCTAGCTAGACCTTGGCCTTTGATGAATTTAGTGGGTTTTATCTCTAAATCATATTCAAGAATAATAGCAATCCACTTACCTCTCTTACCATCTGGGTCCTGTGTTAGAATGTCTTTAAAAACTAAATTTGGGACAAAGGCAATGATATGTGAGTGAAGGATGTATACCCTGAAGTCTTTTAAAGCCTTAACCAAAGCAAAAGCTTGCTTCTCCATGATGTTATACTTCAATGGGGAATCCCTCAATGCCTTACTAAATAATGCAATAGGCTGCTCTTGTCCTTGTGGATTTTTCTGTAAAAGGACAGCAACTATGGTATGTTCTGATGCAAATGAGAAGATATAAAAATCCTTTGAAAAATCAAGACTTATCAGAACCGGTGTTTTGGTTAATGCTTGTTTCACCAGCTCAAAGGATGTCTTTGCTTCCAAGGTCCATTTTACCCCTTGCTACTTCTTCAACATGTTTGTGATATTCCTAAGGAGCTCAGCCAAGTTGGGAATGAACCTTCTCAAAAAGTTAATCTTTTCAATGAAAGACTGCAACTCTTTGATGTTTCGAGGATGAGAGATTTGCAATATGGCCTCAACCCTCTTTGGATCTATATTTATACCCTCCTCAGAAATAATGTGCCCAAGAAGTTTACCCTCTTGGAGACCAAAAAGTGTTTTCTTAGGGTTTAAAGATATCCCAAACTTTCTGCATTTCTCGAAAATTTTTCTTAAATGCTCTAAGTGTTCTTCATCTGTTTTTGAAAACACAGTTACATCATCAAGATAGATAATGATGAATAAGCCTAGTTCTTCCGAGAATGCTATGTCCATGGCTCTCTGAAAGGTTGCTCCAGCATTCATTAGAACAAAAGGCATTTTCACATACATGAAAGTGCCCCATGGTGTAGTAAAAGCTGTCTTTAATTGATCATCAGGGTGAACTAAGATCTGATTATACCCTGAATATCCATCAAGCAAAGAAATTCTTTTGGACCCTACCACCCTTTGTAAAATATGATCCATTTTTGGTAAAGGGTAGTTGTCTTTCAATGAAGCTTTGTTCAAATCTCTAAAATCTATACAAAGCCTGATTTCTCCAGACTTCTTCCTAATAGACACCAGATTAGATACCCATTCAGAATACCTAATAGGGACAATAATACCAGCATCATACATCTTCATGATTTCCTTCTTGACCAAAGGCAGCTGTACAGGGTTTATTCTGCGCAGTTTCTGTTTGAATGGTTTTTGGTTTTCTTTAAGAGGGATTTTGTGCTGTATTATTTCAGTGTCATAGGATTTAAGATCTTCGTAACTCCATGAAAAAACATCAGAAAATTCTTTGAACAACTCAATGTATTTGAGTTTAATGTGAGCTGGAAAAGTTTTGGACAGTTTGATCATTTTCGGTTTTTCCTCACTACCTATGTTGCACTCTTCCACTTCAGTCTCTACAGGTTTCAGTTTAGGTTTTTTTGCCACATCATTAAAATCAAACAACTCTTCTAAAGGTGCTAGACGACTTGGCAAACTTTCATCTTTAGAATGCAAAGTTTCTAATTCCTCTGTTTCTGATTCTGCACCCAATTTTGTTTTGTTTCTAAGTTTTCTAGTCTGAAGGTTAATATTGACAAGCTCAGGAGAAGGTTATTCTTCACCAAGAAAATTTTCTTCACTGCAGTCTGTATCATAGTCTGAATCTGAACTATGCAGTTCAAATTCATTCATGAATTGCATGAAGTCTTCTATTTGTTTATATCCATCAAACACCTGCCAATATTTTTTATTATCGGGCACAGCTGGTCTAAATTTTATCTGAGTTGAGAAATCCTTGGTCTCATATGGCGTTAGACATGTCCTAGCTACAAAGGCTAAATTGTGGGCTATCAGGTTTCTTTTTCTTGGGACAAAAATTAGGTTGGACTCCTCAAATGTTTTCAAAAGATCCATGACATCGTTACGATAGGCCCTAAGTCTGGGATGATGTGCGTTGTATTCCTCATTGACTTGCCTAATGATTAACTCAGAATCCCCATACACATTTATTCTCTGGGCTCCTAACTTTTTTAACAAATGTAAGCCTAAGAGCAGGGATTCATACTCCGCTATGTTATTAGAACACTGAAAGTTCAACTTGCAAGAAATGCATTTTGTATGTTTTCTTTCAGTGTTAGTAATCCAAACACCTGCACCAACATTAGTTCTAGTGCATGAACCATCAAAATACATTCTCCACAGAGGACTTTTATCAGTTTCATCTGTTTGGTGAATGTCCTCATCAACTACCATGCTTTCGGGTGTTTCTTGACTAACAACACTAAGTTGTTTTTGTTTCAAATCCTCAAGTTTCTCATCGGGTTGAGGATTGTTCTCTTGACTATCAAGATTGAAGTTTAATGGATTGATGACTTGTAGTTCAAGACCTGTGTTTGGTTTTATAGTGTTATTCAAATACAACAAACCACTTAGACACTTCAGCATTATGTTCCTCTTCCTCCCCTTTGTACAGTAATTCTGTTAAAGTGATTTTTTCATTAAGGATTTCATCATTTAACATGATAAAAGAATCAAGGCCTGTACTTACAGAATACAAAGGAGAGTTTTGAGGTCTGTCTTGACTTGTGACTGTGTATTGCATATGGTACTCCCTGTAAAGTCTTCTAGTCTGATTGAAAACAGGGATAGTCGCATAGGTCATGTCCATTTGCATAGTCCCCTGTAACTTAGCCCCCCAAGATCTTGATAATAACATTCCATATTTTGGGGAACATCAGCCACAACAATATCCATAACTAAGCACTTGGCTGGAATCCGGGCTAAGTTAACACAGAGGTCTTTGATCAATCCTAGACATTTCACTCTGCTTGAATCAAAGGAGTAGAGGTCTTTGTAGGGTCTGGTGACTTCAAGACCCAGGCTCTCCATTACAGCTTTTGGCATTAAATTATGAGACGCCCCTAAGTCATGCATAGCATTGTGCAAAATCTTGTCATGAACGTTTAAACTCACATAAAAAGGAGGAATAGGTCCATCGAAATTTTCCTTCAATTTTTGGACCAAAAATAAGATCTGGCTGGTCATCATTAAGATTAAGAGTGTCCTCATTTTCTTATTTGTTTAAAGCCTTCAAAATTTGGGTTTTATATACATGATGGGCAGCTAACTCAGTCAAGGGAACAGAAATTTTAATCTTGGAAAGTTCTTGCTCCAGGCTGAAAGGAATTTGGTTCTTTGGAGCACTTGTCTCAGCCCTACTAGCTGTCACTTTATCAGCAATGTCAGGTTGTTGTTTTGTTTTATTTACATTTGATAAAAAAAATTTGACAGGAGTACTAGCTGAAGTGTTAGTACTACTAATGTCTGCACTCTGTTTTCCATTAATTTGAGTGCCTTTCTCTTTACCTTTACCAGAATCGACAGTCACTGTTTTTTCTTTTTGTTTAACTGTTTTAGGTTTGGTTGTAGTGATGTTTTGTGAAGATTGTTCAGAGGTATTGTTGTTGGGGGTTTGTTGGCTAGATTTACTTCTGAGTTCATATTCCTTTGAAGGTTCTGTGATGGCATTTTCCATGTCTTGACAACAATTTTCATTATCGTCTCTTTTGTCATCATAGGGTGTGTAAAGACCCTTTTTTCTATCATAATGAACCTCGAAGTCATCATCATCTACCCCAAATAGGTTTATATCATCTTCCTATGTTATTTGATCCGTTTCCTCAAAATCACTTACATAGTTTTGATGAAAGGGAGGAGTGATCTGTTGATCATCTTCCCTTGGTCTGTTTGGAGGCTGGTTTCTTCTTACATTCTGGTTTTGGTTTCTATTTTGAGGAGCAGTTTGATTTTGACTTGCTTGTGCTCTCTCAAGAATGCTCATTTTTTTATCATTTCTTCCATCATTCTTTCCATCTTTGGGTTTGAGGTAGTAGGTGTGGATTCCTCTCTAAAAGATACTCTCTTCTCGCTCTTCATTCTTCCTCTTTTCTCCATTAGGTTGACTTCCATAGAAAGAGCACCTCTTTGCATGTCTTCAAGGGTTGCAAAATATCTTTCTCTGAGTTTATAGGTCATGTCAGCGTCAAACCCTTCAGGAAACTTTTTTAAGGCTGAGCCTTGTGGAGGTTTTAATTCTGGGGAAAGTGCATTATACACACTGTTAAATCTAGTACAATAGGCTTGTACACTTTCCCCAAGATTTCTATGGAGATTGTTGTAGTCAGCAAGGACTTGGAGAGGATTCTTCCTCACTTCCCATTTGTTTAAGAATGTCTGATGGAAGCCTTGGAGATTGTTGATACTGTGGGGGGCTAGGGCTTTAAACCATTTTCTTACTTCTCCCCCCAAACTTTGAGCAAATAATCTGAGTTTGACAGAATCATCATCAATTTCATTTCTGTCAAAGTAGTCATTCATCTTGTCCACATGTTGTGATGCTGTTGTAGTATTGCTAGCATCATATAATGGAATTTTGGACTGATATTCCTGTGGAAGGTTGACTAATGGTACAGGAAGGACTAAGGGAGCATACCATGCTGCCATGATATGTGGTGGAGGTGGATTGATAAGAGGGGGTGTGGGCTGAAGTGAAGTGGTTTGAGTGGTGGATGGAGGATGAAAAGAAGTGGACGGTACTGCAGTAGATTGCCGAGATGATCTTGGATGAGAGACACCTAGATTATAAAGAAAATGTAAATAAGGAGGTGTTGTTTCTCTACTCCCAAGATGTTCACTTGTTTCAGGAGATGAAAGTGAAGACTCAGAATCTAGCTGATCTAAATCATCAAGGGACCTAGTCCTAAAGGGATTAACTAGGTCAGCTTGTGATTGTTGTAGAGCTGAAAGATTTTCAGGGTCCAAATTAGCTCTTAGGGGTGATCTGAAAATAGTTGAAGTTTCTGTTTTAGGAGACTTCCTAAGGATTCTTTCTGGGTTATCAACTATCTTAGGTGGATCAGGGTTAGGATGGGCTCTAGTGTGAATCTTTCTAGGAGCCACTATGTTGTGTTTTTAGACCCAAATGACAAGAAAATTTCAACCAGGTATGACAGTCTTTAAGAGGTTAACTAATCTGTTTTCACAATTTTAATCCAACAGTCCTCTAACTGGATTTGAATGATATTATTATGCTAAGGGTTCTTCCCAGTGGAGTCTTAAGGTCTGTTCAGGATTGTGGAGTCGCCAGGTGGAAAGTTTAGAATGTTTTCTAAGAGGTACACTGTCCACCACAGTGCTTGAGAAATATCCCTTTTCAAGGATATCCTGAAACAAAACAAACTCTAACCAGAGATTGACTGGGAGGGCATTCACCAGATATTTCACCTCTAAAAGAGGACAAGATCTGGAGACCACCTGGCCCTTTCCAGACTCTGTCTAAGAGTATAAGGTAAAACACAACAAAGGAGAGTGAAATGTAGGAGTAAGTGTTTTACCACCAATCGGAAATATTTTTGGTATTTTCTGAGTTATTTTTATTTGTGTGGTTTCTAAGAATGTCCAAACTTTGTTTCAAAACTTAGCTACGGTTGTGAGACAAAGACAGTGTACTCTTATGGCTAAGCTAGCTGATTTTTCAAGGTTAGATAAAGCCTTATCAGAATATTAGGGTTGACCTAGATTGTCACTGATTCAAACAAGTTTCATCATGATTACCATTTCTTGGTAGTGCTTGAAAAAGCTGCTTTTTACTCTCAAAAAGTTTGTATGAAGATCAAAGGAAAATAAGATGAAAACTCAACTCAATTCCCCAGTGGAGTCGCCAGAAATGTTAGGAATCTGTAATTTATTAGCAAGATTGGCAGAGTCCAATTACAGAAACAACATCGTTTCAACCAAATTTGGGATTCTAGGATCTAGCCCTCCTGAATCTGGAGAGGGATCTCTCCAATAAGTGCAAATATGGATTTGTCTTTGAAGTTTGGGGTAATGATATTAGGCTAGTTATGAAGTCCAAGGGTTTTTTTTGTTTTTTGGATGGTTAAACATGATTGCTGTTAGAGGTGAAAAGTCCCAAAGGTAAATAGGTTCAAAACTGAGAAGTTGCAAGCAAAAGAGTAAGTTTTGATCAAGAAAGGAAGATGATGGCAGGTTTTCAGTCCATTGGGCTATGGAGTCATGAGAGGATTTAATTGGAACAACAAGAGGCAAGAGTGTTCCATGGGGCGAGTCATCTATGTCTAAGGATCTCTTTAAAGTTTGATCTATGGAATGGAATGATACAATAAGTAGGGGGAAATAAACAGATGTAGAACAAAGAGCAGCCCAGGATCTGGTAAGTACTTTGAAACTAGCTAGCCTTTGACTAAGCACTTGAGAAAAACATGAAAGCAAACTAGGATCTGGTAAGTACTTTGAAACTAGCCAGCCTTTGATACACTTCCAATAGAAAAAATATAAAAAATAAGGGAAACTTGAAGGCAACCTTTGGAGTAGAGACTAGCGGGCCGGGCTCACCACAAATCCTCTCCTAGCTCTTCCTTACTTGGCTACTTCCAAGACAATCACAGAGATAACACAGAATGGCCTAAGATCTGGTAAGTACTTTGAAACTATCCAGATTTTGACACATTCTAAGGGAAACAATCAAACAGTTATGCAAACAAGACTGGGACCAGGGCTCACCATATCTTCCTCAGTTCATCTTCACACAACATATACTGAAAGTAGCATTCAAAAATAATGTTCAGCTAAGACAATAAGATGAGGGAAAGCCAACATTCCTATGCTTGAACTGAATTAAATCATTTTCAAATAACACAGTTGGAAGAAAACATTTAAATAAAGATTTTTCAGCCAGAGAAGGTTACTGGTGTACAGTAGGTCCTAACACTGTTTAAACTGTTCTTTACAGAAGAAAATGAAACATAATTAAAACAGAAACAAAATCACAAGTTACAATGAGAATAACATCACCGTCAACATAGACCAGGATCTCATAAATCAGCTTGTATTGATGCTCCAAACCAGTTACAATCTTCAAGTCCAGTGTTTTAATTCATCTCTCTTTCACAATCTAACTTATCTGTTACAAGCAAGCTCCAAGAGCCAGTGAATCACTATTTACAATTAGAAGTCTTCAGCTCAATTACATTACAATGCTTCAGCAATTACATCAACAACCAACCCCTCACTCATCTTCTACTGAAGTATTTATAGAAATATGAGGAGGTGAGATCCGATAAAATATCTCCAATACAATTAATACAGAGTTAATATTTTCTTGGCCCTTGGGGGGCTCAATGAAGAAATTGTACAGGTGTTTCATTGTATTAATTTATTTACACTCATGTTTTAAGCTCGATGGGAGCTTTTGTTGACCTTTGAGGCTGTGTGATGCTAGGGTTACTCTGCAGATATTCTTTCATTAAATTCCTGGCAGAAGTAACTCTTCGGCTGCGTCGAGGCAAAATATCTGATTCTGCTCAATAAATTATGTTCCTGATTGCATACTTTGAGGTACAGGTGGTGCTTTAGTCATTGAGAGGAATCAATTTTCCTCCATTTGTGGTGGTGGAGGGTTTTTCTGATGTAGTCGAAGGCTGGAGGATCGTCATCCTCGGCCTACGAAATTTCTTCATTTAAGCGGAAAAACATTAAACCCTGCAAAAACAAACAAATGTTACAAAATCCTGCGTTTATAGGTCAATCTGCATCGGGGGATGTGTGGAAGAAGCAAGGCCGTTGGATGGCATCATCCAACGGTCAAGATTTAATCTCAGAATGGTCGAAAAAATCATGGGGGAAGGAGGATTAGATCAGAGCCATTGATCGTGCATGATCGACGGTCGGGAGCGGGCAATGGAAAGTCAGCGGCGGGGAATCGTTGACTGGGCAACAGAATCGGGCGACGTAATATGGGTCGTCGATTTGCAGATCATATCGACGGTGGGCATTAATTTTCTGCTATACGAGGGCCTGTTTATCACGCGGGCAGTTTGGTTAAACATCGGACACTTTCGGCGATCAACAACTGTTGGATGAGTGGGCCCAGATCGAACGACGGAGATCGATTTCGCTGGGCATCCTGTTCCGAGCTATAACGTGCGATGGACGACAGTTGCATGGCGGTTTTCAAATCATACAAAGGACACGTGTCACATAGCGTATGGAATTGCTGGCCAATGGAAGAAAACAACTTTTGGCCCGAAAGCGGTGCGAAGGATACCAGATGGGTTTGGGAAACAGTGCACGGATGGCGGGGACCACATGGTAAGTCGTGCTCCGCATCGTCCGATCTACGGAGCAGATCGACGGTCGAGATCGCTCCATAATTCATATGGGCGGAAGACTTTGGAAATGGATTTAAAACCCAAAAATACGAATTTTCAAAGGTTTTCAATGTTTTGGGTAGAGAAATATTGTTGGAAAGGATAAGCGCCCGCGAGTTTTAGCAGTCGGTTCTGGTGTTCGGGCGTATGGACGAAAAAAGGGTTAGAGGCTCAGCCCGAGGGGGCTTAAGCCCAGATCATAGTAAATATGTATTTTTCATGGCTTTTTAATGGTTTTTCAGAAGAAATGAAGGTTCCGATAAGGTTAAAAAATGAGTTTTTAACCTTATAAAATGGATTTTGATGAGGGGAAATAGCATATATGTGGAAATGAGGGATTTTAATGGGGAATGGAGGGATAGATGAGGAGGTTAGTTTTGAGGAGAAGGAAAGGGAAAAATGGGTCTGCAACAGTATTTGACTTTGGATTTTTTGTAGGATTTCAGAGGTTTTTAGGATGTAAACAGCAGTATGGGATTTGGACAGAGGCATGAGGCCTTCAAGAGTCTTCAAGAGCCAACAGATTTTGAGAGGGAAAAATTGTTCCTTGAAGGCTCAAAAACAAATTTAGCCCCCTTTGGTATAATCAAATTTTACAGGTGGCTAACAATATATATTAGTTTTTTATTGTAAATTTAAAGACAGTTAAATTATTATTTTAATTTATAACAATTTTTTAATAAAAACATTTTAACTTAAAAGTCACCAAAATCTAAATTCAATCTAACTTATTAAAAAAAAAAAACTAACATTATAAAAAACATATATAAAACTATTTACTTGTGGATATAATGGCCTAAAACATTTCAATCACATTATAAAAAACATATATAAAACTATTTACTTGTGGATCTAATGGCCTAAAACATTTCAATCATCTAACATTTGATCCAATGGCTCAGACAAGGACACAATGATAGCTAGAGGAGTTTTTTTCAAATAAGAACACCTTACGACGTAATTATTATGTTAACGACAACATTCTACAATTTAATATGATGTGTGATTTTGTCGTCTTCAAAATGGAATTGACAAATATTTTTTAATTATTTAGTTTTAATATTTAATATATATATATATATATATATATATATATATATTAAATATTTATTAGAATTTTCTCTAATAAATTTAAAAAAAAAGCATTACATTCATTAACATATCAAAAGTTAATTTAACTATTTTTAATTTTACATAACACTTAGATTTACATTTTGTTAATGAAAATAAAATGAATTATTATTATTCTTATATGATATAATAATAAATAAGTGACCGATAAAATTATTCATAATTAATAATAAATCATAAATATTAAAATAGTTATATTAATATTGATTTATTAATATAAAAAATCTATACAAATTTTATTAAAAAATACTTAAAAATAAATATAAATTAATATTCATATCCATATTAAACTATTTGTATCTACTATTCAAAGTATCTATTTTCATTTAATTAAGTGTGCAAAGTGTTTATCATGTCTTGCAATTTAAACAAAGTGTTTTTGGTAACTGTTTCTGAGTTTAAGTGAGGGAATGTTAATTAAGATTATTGTTTAACATCTTAAAACAGAAATACACAAGAGCATAACTTCACCATAACAACACAACAACATGATGAGGTAGGTCACCCCTCCTGGGCTACATCTGTCGAGTCCAAGGCTCCCAATGGGCATGCCCTTACTCTATTAAGTTTCTCAAATTGGTTTTACAGTGAGAAATATACCTAAATATGCAGAAAAAGCTATGAAATTGAATTCAAAAGACAAAAATAAGCTAAGAATGGCTTTTATTTCACCTCAAATAGTGAAGTATAGCCCAATGCAGCTCTATTTACCTCATGGCCCTGATGGCTCTCCAAGCTTCCCTCAAGAAAAACTGGCTGAAGAACACCTTTGTTAGCTCTGCAACTTGTCTCAAACACTCCAGAATGCTCAAAATACCCAAAATTGACCAAAATTGCGTCCAAATTGGTTCAATATTGGAGAAGTTATGACTTCCACAATTTTCTGCTCAATGTCTCTTTGAAACCTCACCAAATCTAGATGAAATCCAATTAGGCGTGCTAGAAATGGCAGAGTAGCTTAAAAAGCGGAACCGCGTGCTAAGTTTAGGGGTTATCATAAATGTAACTGCTGGTTAACTGTGTGTTCACATGCAGAAAAATCGGACAATTTCTGCTGGCAGTTAAGGGTTTAGCCACCGCCCATGGTCACGGGTAGACATCCTGTGGTGAGGAGCTAACACCCAAGCACTCATTTTCTCCACTGGTTTGGAATTACTTTAGCGCTTGGTTATGACACATGGTTGCGAGGTTTTAAACCCATAGCCCTGAGGGCTTAGCTCCATATTTTCTACCGATTCAAACAAATGACGACTCGACTCGCCCAACACTGATGACCCAAACACGTTTGGGTTGGGTCGACCTCCACCCACATGGTCATTTGACCCAAAGACGTTCACTGTTGCATGAGGGCCCAACCGAAACGCATTCAGCGTGACCCGAATACGTTCAAGTCGGGTAGGGTCTGCCCACAAATTATTATTTTTAACAAGACTTGAACCATAGGCCTGAGGCCACGTGGTAGCCTCCAGGAAAGCCACGTGGTACCCTCTAATAGGCCACCAAAAACCTTATAAAAAAATGAAATTTTTCCATAAAAATTTTCTGAAAATGATAAAATGTTCTTTGTTTAAAAGCCATGTTTTGAAGGTTATTGGGCAAATTCAAACTTCAAAATATTTCACATACGACATCGGATTTGAGTCCCGTTCATGGCACCAAAATCAAAACGATGAGGCCTATTCATTCATTCAGGTTGCAACCAATTCTGAGAAATTCCAATTTTGAGCATTTTTTTCCCCTTGGACATGATCACCTGATCACACCTCCCCATTGGGAAGATTTTGGACCCCAAAAGCCTTCAATTACCTGTTAAGAAGATTAGGGTACATATCCCTCACCTTTTCCACCTCCATCCATTTTTCCTTACTCGATTTGATGCCTTTTAGACCAACCCGAACATAATCAACATTTTCCCTCCTCGAAGTGTGTGTCCTTTTTGTCAAGGATAGTATCCTCTTTCAGCTCATCCAAAAATTCTAGCGATAAATCCTCTATGGATGGCAGCTGAATGTCACTTTCATATTCAGCAATTAAAGGAGATTCATACAAAAGTAAATTTTCCACATTCACAATGGAATACATTTACATATACGAAGGCAAATCTAGTTGAAAAGCATTATTTCCAACTTGTTTAAGGATCCTGAATGGACCATAACGAATAGGATTCAGCTTTTTACCTTCTCCTTGCATTCTTTCCTTACTAATATGCAGCCATACCTCATCTCCTTCTTTAAACTTATGATCAACTCTGTGTTTGTCATGCCTCTCCTTATACTTGCCTTGACTTTTTTCAAGTTGTTCTTGAACCGGCTGATGTATGAGCTAAATTCTTTCAATGAGCATGCAAGCTTTGTCAATGTCACTATGCCCATCAATGGCAACATCTTTCTCAAGAATGAAATCTAAAGGTGACTTAGGCAAATACCCAAAGCAAGCTTCCAAAGGTGAAGTATTTGTAGAAGAGTGCTTGGCCCGGTTGTAAGCAAGCTGAATGTAATGCAAGTGCTCATCCCAAAGCTTGGGATGCTTGCTGCAATAACCTCTCAAAAGATGTACAATGGTTCTGTTAACTACCTTTGTTTGGCCATATTTTTGTGGATGGAAAGCAGTACTCTTCTTCAACTTGGTGTCCATCATCTTCCATAGATTGGACCAAAAATTTCCAACAAATCGAGAATCCCTGTCACTAACAATAGAAGTAGGCAAGCCATAATGAACCCATACATGTTGAAAATATAAATCAGCAGTTTGTTCAGCAGTTATGGATTTCTTACATGGCATAAGAATACACATCTTGTTGAATCTATCAACTACTACATAAAGATAATCATGCTGCTTTCTAGATAATGGTAGACCTCCAAAAAAATCCATAGAAACACTTTCCCATGGTCTAGAAGGTACCAGAAATGGCGTATATAAACCAAGCTTCCTATTGCTAGGATTTCTTGTAGCACATAATGAAAAACCTATAATGAAACGTGAAACACTATCTACCATGCGAGGATAATAACAATACCTCTATAAATGTGCCACTATTTTGCTTACCCCGAAATGTCCAGCAATAAGAGAAGAATGAGCTTCTCTCATCATGCTTAGTCTCTCCCCCTGTGGTATACATAACTTACCCATATGAAACAGAAAATTATTATGCAAATGATAACCATTCTCCTCAACATGATTCCCTTCACTCAAGTTAGCATACATATCCTTAAAATCAACATCTGATGCATATTGTTCTATGTAGCTCTCATGTACAATAGAATCATTCTTAAGTAAAGTAGTAGCACTAATAATAGGCCTTGAAAGCATATCAGCAACTTTATTGAAAATACCTTTCTTGTACCTTATTACCAAGTGAAATTGTTGTAGGAAACCCATCCATCTGAAATTTCGCGATTGCAGTAATTTACTTTGTGACTGCAAGTACTGTAAAGGATGATGGTCAGTATGAACAACTGTTTCGTTACCCATCAAATAGTGTTTCCACTTTTTGACACTTTGTACCAATGCATACAACTCCTTATCATATGTAGGATAATTCACAACAACATCATTAAATGTCTCAGAATGAAATGCGATAGGCTTACCATGTTGTAGGAGAAATACACCGATTGTGTAATCACTAGCATCCATATGAATCTCGAATGGTTGTCTCAAGTCCGGTAATGCAAGAATTGGAGCTAGAATTATCTTCTCTTTTAAAGATTCGAAAGCTTTCTGTTGCTTGCCTCCCCATTGGAAAGCATGCTTCACACTTTTCACTGTATGCATAGGAGTTGCCATGGCAGAGAAGTTAGAAATAAACTTTCTCCAATACTGAGCTGCACCCAAAAAAATTCTTACCTCTGTAATGGATTTGGGAGTAGGCCAATTCACAATGGCTTCTACCTTAGAAGGATAAATTCTCAAAGCACCTCCTCCTACTATGTGTCCCAAATAAACCAAAGAATTCTTTCCAAATTCACACTTTGACATTTTAAGAAACAACTGATTTTTCTTCAAAATATCAAGTACTTTCTTAAAATGCATGACATGCTCTTTTCTAGTCTTGCTGAAAATTAAGATGTCATCTAAGTAGACAATAATGAAATCATAAAGAAAAGGATGTAAGACATCATCCATTACTTGCATGAAATTTGCAGGTGCATTGCATAAACCAATCGACATAACAAGCCACTCAAAGAGTACCTATTTGGTTTTAAATGTTGTTTTCCAAATGTCACTTTCTTCAATTCTAATTTGATGATAACCACTATGTAAGTCTAGCTTAGTGAAATATTTAGCATCTTTCAGCTGATCTAACAAATCATCTATCCTTGGGAGTGGGTAACAATTCTTTACCGTTATCTTGTTCAATGCCCTGAAGTCCACACACATGTGCCAAGTTCCATCTTTCTTTGGAATCAACACTATCGGTGACCCACATGGCGAAGTGCTTGTTCTTCTGAATCATTTTTCCAACAAGTCTTTAATTTGTCTCTTTATTTCAGCATTCTCCATGATAGACATGTGGTACATGCCTATGCTAGGAAGAGGACAATCTTGATGTAACTAGATTTCATGTTGAATCTCCCTTTTAGGAGGTAAACCTGTCGATTCCTAAAACATCTCATGATGTGCATCAACTACATCATATAAATCTGATTTAAGCTTGGAATCACAATTTTAAAATGACTCATGATTCACATCAACCTTGGGCTTAACCATAAGAAGTAAAAAACTCTTACTAGAATTCACTAGCCTTTTTACCTATCCCACATTTACCATCGCTACATTTTCCTCCTTGTGATGTGCTCTAAAAATGAACTCCTTGCCATATTTAAAGAGATGATACTTATTTTCATGGCAATGGAAGATCCCTTTCCTGTAAAATAAGTAAGGACTTCCCAAAACAATTCTTGATATATCAAGCGACGCTACATCAAGTTCAACTGTGTCAATAAAGTGTGCAGTAATCGTGAAACACAGTATGCAGTTTCTTGAGACTTGTAAGTTTGCATCCTTGCATATCCATCCAAGTGGATATGGCTTGGGATGTGGCATGGTCTCAATTTTAATCTATTTGACCAAGTCTTCTGATATGAGATTTTCTTGTGACCCACTGTCAAACAATGTGTCAATTTTTGTATGTTTTGAGACTACCCTCACATGGAACAATTCAATTCTTTCTTCCTCATTTGGAGTTTGTACATGACAGTTTGAAGTACTAGTTCTTGGCTTAGTTTCAGTTTCCTTTCCCTTCATACTCTTCAAACCCATGGCAGAAATTTTAGTTTCGTCACCTGAATCATCACCTAAGTCTTGTTGTATAGTTGTAGTAGCTGCAGTTTTATTCTTTCCTTTGTTTTTGTTAAACTGAGTTCTCTTTTCATGATGTAATTTCCAACAATTTTTCTCTTCATGGCCTTCTCTTGAACAGTGTTTACATATCACTTTCTCACCCTCTTGTTTGATAGATGCATTCTTTTTTCCTTTTCCCTTAGAGGTTTTATCTTTTTTTCCCCTTATAAGGCTTGTTTCTACCCTCATCAAAAGTGTTTTTCCCTCTAGCCTCTAAATGCATAGATTGTACAAAAACTTCGTCTAGACTAGTAGGATTGAACATAAGGATAGTATGTCTAAGGTAGCTGTGTGTTAGGATCGCGTGATTTGGCTGATTGGCAAACCAAGTGACAGGGTAATATCAAACCAATCTTTGGAGCCCAAGGACCTAGCCTTCCTAGACTCAGAGAGAGCTCTCTCTATTTGTGTAAGGGATATCTATGTGTTTTGCTTCTTATGTTTATGATTTTAGGCTATTTTTGAAGTAGGTTTTTGGTTTTGTTTTTAGGTTTTTGAGGGAGGAACTGATCAAAGACTAAGATAGATAAAAATATTGTCAGATCAACTGGGCTATGAGGTCGAAAAGGTCAAGAAAGCTTCAGATGGTGATACAAGGTATGTTGAAGGGCTGATTTGATCAAGGTAAAATGGATCTTAAGGTAAAATGAAGTGAGATGGACACTAAATTTGTGAAGAAAAAAGGCTTTCAAACATAAATAGTTCAATAGCTGACATAAACATGGTAGGGCTAACCATTAATCATGATGAATGTAACTGAAAACTAATAAATGCATAGAAATAAACATTCAAGCAACACATAGAGATATATGACTCTCTAACTTTAGGAAATTGCTATCAGACTTTGGGGAAAGACAACTAGCAACTAGCAAGCTCATTGGCCCATAAAAAATATCTGATTTTGTCCTTGAGGCTTTGCAAAGCCCAAGGCACAAAATATCTATAAAAATATCTTAAAAATGCTAAAAAAGGAAATTATATTGACTTTTCCTAACTAACCATGGCCAAAAAAGGCTAAACGCACATTAGGAAAAGCCTCTTCAGAAAAGTGCATTTTTCACAAAAATACTTAAGAAATATATCAGCAGAAAATCCCCTATCTTGTGGGCAACTTTTGGAGGCCTTCCCGATGTCAAAATGAGGCCCGTGATGGCTCGTTGGAAAGCTATAGATGTCTAGTTTCTGAATTTTTTTTTTTTTTTTCCCAAACTAATTAATATAGGCCTGTCAAAATTGACCTGTGCGGAAAAACCCAGAAAATAGACTTTGCTGATATGCAGGGTAGAGTGTTGAAAAAGTGACTGTGTTTCACCATTTTGGGGGACCAAATAATCTTCAATTGATCTGAAATTTTCTGAGTAGATGCCCATGAAATTATGGCATCCAATGATACAATTTTCATCCTTTGAGGATGTCTCAAACAGAAATGGTGATGCCCATGATTTTTAGCAAAAAGCCCAAAAATGTCAAAAAACCAAAACTTGTCGAATTTTCCCCAATTTTGGTGAGCATGACTCTCAAGGGTTTTCAGAAGCATGTTGAGAAGAGGAGGCCAAAATTTGGAGCCTTTATGTGTCTTTCTTCATTTTTGGCATCAGGCGCCTCTTTTGAGCCTCTTTGAGCTTTTCTTGTGTGGCTTTCAATTTCCACCGGGCAAATTGATTAAGCTTCTTATAGTGCTCAGTCATCCTTCTTTGAAGGTCAAAATCTCTATTAGCCTTTTTCAACTTCTTCTCCAAGTGGTAATTCACCCTTTCAAGCCATGCCTCTCTATTTTTTTCTATCTCTTGGGTGAATAACGTAGTAAGAGGAAAAGATTGGAAAAGTGCAGCCTCTTCCTCTTTTTATTTCTCCAAAGCTCTTCTGAGTCCCATGGTCCTTGGCCTCTTTCTCCTTGGTTGATCTTCTTCTTCACTATCATTGAACTCGCCCATGAGCTCTTTCAACTTAATTTGTGCTTTGGAGGCCTCTTTTTGATATTTGATAGTCTGTGTCTCATACGCCGCCATGTGGACACTCATCTGCTTGTTTTGTGTTTGCAGAAAGTGAATGAGGTTTTTATACCTATCTAGATCCGCTCTTAGATCATGAATTTGATATTCTTTATTTATCAAGAGAGACTCTAGGATTCTGGCCTCATTGTCACTATCATCACTATTTATCTGAATTATGTCAAAGTCCCTCTCTTTCTCATGGCTACTTTCTTCCTTCTCCTTTCCCTTGCTTTGGGTGGCCTTCTTTGTCTTTCTCCTCTTTGGTAATTCCACAATGGATTTCTTGGGAAATTTCCCTTTGCTTCAGAGGGCTCTAGTGACATTTGGAGTTATAGTTTCAGACACTCTCTTTCTTGATGTTCGGGGCTTTGTTACCTTTGGAGAAGAAAGCATGGCCCCTTGCCTAGGAGAGGTAGCTAGCACATGCTCTATTTGCTCTTTGCCCTTGCTACTCCCCTCATCATGTTTACTACTGTGAAGGCTACCAATATCCTCATAAAATTGTTCCATTTCTTCATCATTTCCCCCTTCACTGTTTTTCTTTTCTTCATGGTGCTCTTCTTCATCACAGTGTTGCCTTTCATGACTGTGTTTTTCTTCACTTGGCTCCTTTTGACTTGGATCCTCTTCACTGTTTTTTTCTTTGTCACTATGCTGCCTTTCTTCACTATGTTCTTCCTCATCATTATGTTGTTCTTCCTCACTGTGTTGTTCTTCCTCATTATGTTGTTCTTCCTCACTGTGTTGTTCTTCCTCATTATGCTCTTCTTCCTCACTGTGTTGTTCTTCCTCATTATTCTCTTCTTCTTGATAAATCATGGGAGATTTTAGCCTCTTAGGAGTACGTTTAGTAGAAGAAGGAGAAAGAGGATGAGTGGAAGGTGAAGGAGATGCATGGGATGAAGAAACAGTGGTGAAGTCAAGATGTGAAATGAAAGTGTCCCGAGAGATTCCCTTCTTCTCAAGTTGATGAAGAATGACAATCTTGATGAGGGAATGATGGAAAAGACAAGCTGGCTGCTGAGAGGAAGGTCTATTTTGAACAGTGGAAGCCATATTTGCAATACTTCTATGGAGGAAAAAGGGGAGTTTTAGCAATTGGGTCCTCGTGAAGTGCATGAGTAGTCAGACAGGGTAAGCATAGACCCGGGAAAACCTTCCCTCGCATGTGAAATATTTCATGATTATCTTCATGAGGGGAGCATAGCTGGTAAAAAAATATGAAAAAGGAAAGATAGATGGGCATGCATCCTGATGCTCTGGTTTCAAAAAGTTTTTTTACTGTTCTGAGTCTAGGTAGCTCTGCTTAAACCGTTTTTCTCTGACATACGAAATTTTGGTAGCTCTGGAAACGGATCTAGGAGAAAACTTGAAGTCTAAGCCTACTAGCTGAACATGTTTCCCTTGCAGTCTTAAAGCCAATAGATGTGTCAAGGGAAGATAACTTTTCACCTCCATAACCCTTTGACAAAACTCTAAACATCCAACTTCATGAAAGTTAAAAAGAACTAAAGGATGGGCATTTACTTCCTCAGTTGAAAAAGGTTCATACCTTCTGTGAGGGCCACTTATGCTATCTTACCTGGGAGGCATTTTGCTTTGGATACTCTTTGCTGGCTGACCAAGACAATTTGTTTCAATTTTTTTTTTAAATGGCTTCCCAATACCACACCTTGTCCTCCTTGTAAGTCACTGTGCTTCTTTGATGTTATTAAACAAGTGTTTGTCAAATGAGAACCAAAAACACTTTGATCACTGTGTTTGAGAAAATATCTTGAAAAAGATATTTTTTGGGTCCTTTGTTGAAGAAGGATCTCTTTTTTTTGGCACAAAATATCCTACCTTCAAGCATTGTTCTTTTGTTGTCTACTTCCCTTTAAAAGGTAAACAAAAACATCTTTCAACTGACTTGAAGACCTTCACAACAAACTCTGTTTTTGGACCTTGGGGCTGCACAAACTTTCGCTATCTCACAACACAAAAAGGAAATTTTTAAATTTACCAAGCCTTCAACCCCTTTACCACTGTCTAGGTGATCATTTAAAAATGTTTTGAGACCTCTGCAACCTCTGTTTATCTGTCTAGCAACTGTGGGCTATCACTGTTTTTGAAAGGTAGTTAGGGCTCTTTCAAAACTGATAAAACACCTTCACCTATCACTGTATTAATCCTTGATACCCACAGCAAAAAAAAATCTTTGATTTTGACCAAATTCCCAAACTCTTAATCACTGTGTCTTTCTTTGTTTTTTAGGTGATAAAGTGCCTTTAAAATCATTGTTTCTTCTTTGGGAAAAAAATACAAAAACACCCCTTTTTAACCCCAAAATTTTCCAAGGAATGAAGAAATACCTCGAAGATTAGTTTTGTGGACTTGGTTGGTCGTTGGAGCAACCTTTAAAGAGTTTTTTGAAACTTTTTGGGTAAGCAGGTCATTTGCAACCGAGAGCGCCATGCAGAGGAAACTTTCGGGTCCTTTTCGGGCGCTCGGTGACCGAACACACAGGCGCGCCGCGCCATAGTGTAATTTCTTCTTCCGGTTGCTCACAGGCGCGCCGCGCACAACTACAGGCACGCTGCACAGGCTTTGAGCTCTGCAAACTTTGAAAAATGCCCGAAAATTCTTTTTCTCTTCAGTGTGCAGCTGAGGATGATTGCTTCGTGGTTTGAAATTTGCATAGTGGGCCCTTTAAAGGTCACTTCCACCTTTTTAAAACTCAAATGATCTCAAATACCTTTGCATTTGCTTTGGAAGGGTTTGAATTCCCTTTGAAGAGGCTTTTGTCATATAAAAACATAAATCATTGTCTTTATAATTTTATCACTTTCAAAATATCAAAAAGCCTTTTATTCGAACAAGTCTCATAAAAAAAAATGTTGTGGTCAGCTTCTTTTTGATGGCCCTCATATTCATGGCTTTTTTTGAAGTAAGGAGGCCTTCTTAAGAAACAAGAACCTTTTCACTGCCTTTTCATTTAGGAAATAAATCTGTCACTGTTTATCTATTTTGTCCTTCAAAAGGAACATGCTCAAGAAACAAATCCAAGACTGCTAATGCATCCTTTGCCTATCTCTTGGAAGGAGATGTTTGATATTTTTAGAAACTACTTTGTTAATTCAACTTTTTGGTGTTTGATGATCTATCATGCCCATTTTTGAAGTTTTTCAAACACTTTTAGGCACCTTACATTGACATTTTCTTTTTACTGTGGATAAAACCTCATTTTCACTCACCAAGATCTGACCTATATGTGTTCATCAAGGAGAAGGCTTTTTAAGACCCTTAATGCAATCATATATAAATAGCAGAGTTTGTTCTTACGTACATAAAAAGGCCTTGTCCATGACTGTGGTATGTCTTATTTCTTTGAAAGGTGTTTTAAACTTGAATCATTGTGTCATATCCTTCCTGTCATTTTGATGAGCTTGTTCCATGTTTTGGATATTCTAGCCTCATATTGCCTTTGAATAAGACCTTTATGGATAGGAAAAACAAAGCTTTTTGAACATCATAATATCACTGCTTGGCCTATGTTTAACACCGGACTTCAACTCATAAACCTTCAATTTCTTCCCACTGAATTTCAAATCTGTCTTTTAAACAGTGAACTCATTTAAGCACCCTTTGAAATACTACTGATATATCAGTTGCTTCATCCTTTTGGAGGAAGTGGTGTAAAACAAGTTTCAGGTCATTTGAAACACTGTTAGTCTGGTGCTCTTTGAATGAGGCTATACCTCTGTTCCCGACCCTCTGCTTCTAAATGAAGGAGGCCTTTATCATGTTCCTAACCATCTGCTTTTAAATGAAGGAGGTTAACATAATAGTCCCAAACCATCTGCTCTTGCTTGGAGGAGGTTTGCAACAAGTGACCCAACCATCTGCTCATGTTTGGAGGAGGTTAGCACAGTCACCCGACCATTTGTTCATGTTTGGAGGAGGTTAACAAGGTCATGACATTTCATCCCTTTCTCAGACTGTGTCATCTTTCCTTGTAATACATATCTCTTCTTGGTATATTACAATAAGTAATACAATGAAAATTTGACAATATGCTATAAGAGGCATGTTCTGAGATATGTATCCTATGGTTAGAATATCCTTGTGAATATTTTAAACTAGGAGCCATATGACATGTATTTTTAGAGTAATTGCTGGCTAGTCATTACTTACTAACCTTTCTTGACTGTGTTTGCAGAGGCTTATTGAATTTTCTCTCTGACTGGTATTCTTATCCTAGGCTCAAAACAACATGAGAAGTAGCTGTCTTCTCATGTTTATTTTGATGATGTCTTTCAGAATACTTGTGCATCTTTGTTTTTTTAAAGAGACACTGAAACCACTATAGATCAACACAATATCAGTTTGGCTTTTGAAACATGTATTGCTGAGACATCAAGAACTTTTAGTGGCGCGACCTATGGGTGTATCAAGCTTTGTTTTTTGCAGATTAAGCGCTAATTCAGGGTTGGCTTATATTGAACAAAATATTTTGGCTCAGGATGCTTTTTCCAAGGAAAGGACTTCCTAAAGCGCCACTACCTAACTTAGGGGAGATCTTTGATAGATTTTGAGTATTTTCTTTGGATAGGATTAGATCTCAAAATGACATATGACCAGAGGTAGGGTGGCTGACATTCTTATCATCGGT
The DNA here is from genome assembly GCA_034641835.2 of Pinus albicaulis. NCBI lineage: Eukaryota > Viridiplantae > Streptophyta > Pinopsida > Pinales > Pinaceae > Pinus > Pinus albicaulis. The sequence goes on from CM076581.1 coordinate 993,663,190, forward strand.
TGGATAATGAATGACTTGGGAATGAGGGTAAATGACAACAGATAACCTTTAGCTATGATAGTTCATGGACAAGATTATGTGACTGAGACTAGATAGGACTTGACAACTAGGTTTTTTCTCATCATAGGCTGATTGGAAAAGGTAGTAGGACAAAAAATGTTTAGGGGTGTTTTCTAGATGACAAATTTGAAAAATTTGAGATCAGATTCTAGAAAAATTGGCCTTAAAAACTAGTCATCATCAACAGGTGAAAAATACTGATGACTAACAGTGGTTCCATTTGGGGAGGGCAGCTCCTTTTCAGGAGGTGTCTAGAATTTCATATATCTGGCCTTTGAAGACCAGTGCCTTTATCCATTGGCGCAAATTTCTTTCTTCTCTGATGCTATTTCTGAAAATTGACAGCATGATTAGCATCAAAGTCATTTCTACCTACCTAGATACATTTCCTAACATTTTTTCTTCTTTCGGGTGCATTTGGACTAGCAACCCTTTGACATAATATTTTTTAAAAATGACACTATCTAATCCCACAATTATATCCGCTGGGAGTTCAGATTAAACTGATGAACTCCTTTGTTTCTCTACCTATGCTAGATCGACTGTTAAGGTTAAGTTGTTTGACGGGATGTTATTCTCTAATCTAAAACATGAATTTGAAAAATGACCAAATCAGGATTAGACAGTCTGATTTTCATGTACTTGTGCCATGAAAGACAAGCTGCACACAAATATTATTTTGCATAAAGATGAAATTTAGAAAAATCATGGCTAAGCTACACAATTTGTTTTTCATCCATGTTTTCCTCTTTGGTTATGTTTTGAGCATGTGGAACCAATATCTTTTCCTAATCTATTTTCTTTGACAAGTCAAGCTTACACAATATTGACTATCTCTTCTCTCACTAACTTATCAACAAATAAATTTAAAACATGTTCAGTTATGATTAGGCTAGATAACTGAAAAAGACATTTTGAGCATTATTAGCGGCATTTAGACTTGTGCGCTTTCAGAATGACTATTTTTTTTTAACATGGGGCTTTCTTTCTGTTTTTCAAACTACCCTCTTTTTCTACTTTTCTATTGTTTTTGAGTTTTCTATTTTTTGTTTTATTTCTTCAAACAATAATATATACAATGATTTGAAAAATCTGGAACTAGAAATCCTGAAAGTGGTGAAACTTGAGAATCTTATCTTCATAAGGATCTCCCACCACTCTTTGTCCGCTCAGCTCTTGAAAAGAAAAGTTCAGAAAATTTTCTCTGTCAAGCATAACATAAGGATTCATGCATGAATCTCTAAATAACCTCGTATCTTCCCGATGTACTTCTTTATACCTTTGATCTCCACTTCTCCTTTTTCTGTACATCTTTTTCAAATAATGCAGATATTCTCTGTCATTTTTAAGTATATGATGACATCATCAAGGTACATCAGAATGCAGAAATTCAGAACTGGAAACATGGATTTTAGGAGCATGTTTTTGGTGTCTGGTAGTTTTGCAATTATGGGTTTGAAGATGGAACTACTTCCAGCATACTTGAAAAATTCTTTGAGTTGTTCGCTTTGCAAAGGAATTATTTGGCGATACCCTGAAACATCATTTTGTAAAGAAACATGATTAGAAGCACCTATCATTTTTATAGCATGGTCTTGAGCAGGAAGGATATCATTTCTGTCCCAAGGGTGTGTATTTTTGTTTCTAAAATCAACACAGATCCCATGTCCAACTGTCTTGTCTTTGAATATTATTGTTTGGTCAAGATTTTTGTATTTTCTTTTGTCAAAGATGTTTCTTGGAGTCATGGCAGTGTCATAGTGCTTCTCACTGTTTTCTCTACATGTAATATAATCTTGAACAATATTGCAAATTCTAGCAGTTCTAAGTCTTTGGTGAAGTGGCAGAATGGTAGCTAGTTCAAACAACTCAGGTATATTTGGACTGCAGTCATCATATCCTTTCATAAGAGGTTTATCAGACATTTTTTTCTGGATTTTTAGCTGTTGTGGCTATAGTCAAGATTTCATTTGAATAGGTAGATTTATGAGGTGGTAGATCTTTTAGGTATGGTAAGAACATTAAGCTCCCATGCCCCTGATTTCCAAAGAGGTTTGTAATATGCAAGTCCTTTAATGCCTCTATTCTGAAAAAATATCTTGATGTTATTGCTGATGTTTGTCTATGGTTTGAGCATTGCTTTATGGTATATAATGTTTTGTGCTTCCTGCTCTATTTATGTTTCAGGAGAAACGAACTCTCTTCCCTCAAGACATAACTGCTCATGGTCATGATAATTTTGAGTGTCCAGCTCATCATAGAGAACCTGGGGTAGCTAATGTGGTGCACCTAAATTTGCTTCCAATTCTCCTAACTATTCCTCAATGTCTTCATCAGTGTTTAAAATGAAGGAATTCAGATCTGAATGCAAGGAGTACATCGGGATGTTATCTGGCCTTTCTTGGCTGCTGATCATATATTTCATGTGTGATTCCCGATAAATTATTCTAGTTTGGTCAAATATAGGAATAGTTGCGTAGGACATATCAAGTTAAATATTTCCCTGAAGCTTGGCTCCCCAAGATTTGGATAAAAGAATTCCATACTTGGGAGGGATGTCTGCTACCACTATGTCCATGATCAGGTGTTTTGCAGGTACTTGGGCCAAACTAAAACAAAGATCCTTGATTAAGCCTACACACTCTACTCTACTTGAATCAAATGAATATAAGTCTTTATAAGGTTTTGTTATCTCTAGGCCTAAACTTTCCATCACAATTTTTGGCATGAGATTATGCGAGGCCCCGGAATCTAGCATGGCCTTGTGTAGGATTTGGTCATGTATATTTAGACTGATGTAAAAGGGAAGAGTGGTTCCTTCTTGGAATTTCCCTTCTATTTTTGGACCAAACAACACTTCAGGGGTGTCATCAGCTAGATGTAAGGTGTTTGCATCATTTCCTATATTCAAGACCTTTAGTACTTGGGATTTGTAAGAGCTTTGGGCGATAAGTTCAGTGAGAGGCATGGTGATCTTTATTTTGGCGATTTCTCCTTCAAAAATGAAGGGTGCTTGTAGTTTAGATAGGTTTACTTCAATTTTTTCAGCCATGACTTTCTCTATGTTCTTAATTTGCTAACTCTGGTTCGGGATTTTGTTCAGCAAAGCCATCTCGGGGATTTTGGTAGAGGTACTAGGAAGATCTAGGCCAAGACTTGTCTGAATAGCTTTATCTTTCTTTTGGTCAGTTTTCTTGACCATGATTTTGTTGCTATCCACTATTCTTTTAAGGATGGTATCAGGGGTTTTAGTAATAGCAGTGTCTGAGCTACCTTTCTTGGAGTTGTCTTGGTTTTTTTTTACTTCTAAGATCATACTGCCCGTGGGTTTCTATTATGGCGTTGTGAAAACCTATAGCAGGATCTTCGAGGTCCTCATAGTTGGTTTCATTTTGATTTGGGGAGAAGAAATCTTGTTCTTATTCTGTGAGGTAAACCTCACCCTCGTTATCAGAACCTATTAGGTTTAAATGACTTTCATCTATGGGTTCTGTATCCCTCTCTTCCTCATCAACATAGTTTTAATTGAAGGGTGGCCTGATTTGTTGGTCATTTTCGCTTGGTTTATTTTGAGGCTGGTCTCTCCTAAAGTTTTGGTTCTGGTTCTTGTTTTGAGGGTTTGGCTGGTTGTCCCTAAGAGGTTTCTTTTCACTTATATTTTCCCACATTTTCTCCATAGATCTAACCAGGTCATCTATTCTAGGATCTGAGGAAGATACTGAAGGTGCAATTTCGTCACGGTATGTGACTTTCTTCTCTGATCTTATCCTAGCTCTTTTTTCAGCTAAGTTGGCTTCTGCACTCATGGCCACTTTTTGCATTTCCTCTAGGGTTGTGGGGTCCTTGTCTCTTAGTTGACAAGTCATGTCTGGTTCGAAGCCTTCGGGAAACTTTGCTAAGGCTGAGCCAAGTGGAGGTTTGAAGTGAGGCAGGAGGGCATTATAACACTATTGAACCTAGTGCAGTAGTCCCGGACACTTTCCCCATTAACCATTTTTATATTGTTATACTCAGAAAGGATTTGAATGGGGTTTTTTCTGATCTCCCACCTATTTATGAAAGTTTGGTAGAGTTCAGGGAGATCATGTATACTATTTGGAGTTAAGCTCTTAAGCCATTTTTTGGGTTTTCCGCCCAGGCTTTTGGCGAACATCCTCATTCTTATGGTCTCATCTTCTATTTCCATGTATTCAAAGGCATTGCTAATTCTATCTACTTTTTGTTGGGCGGTAGTAGCCTCAACTCCGGAGAAGTGAGATATTTTGGATTGGTAGTCATGTTGTAAAGGTGCCAAAGGCTATGGCAACACCGAGGGTGCATACCAAACTGCCATGGTGGGAGCTAATGGTTGATTTACAATATGAGGGCTTGTAGGATGAGCTGAGGTGATTTGAACAGTGGTGGTTTGGGTGGGTGTGGCGGATGTACTCAGACTTGTGAACTGATTTTGAGCATATTTGGGATGGTAGGAGCCAAAGTGGTGGAGAAGATAAGATTCGGGAGGTGTAATAGGCGAGGCTTCTCTACTAGGACTCTGTTTCAAATCTAGGGGCTCAAGATCGTCAAAGTTGAGTTTACTTTGTGACTTGCTTCTAAAAAGGGTTTTTGCTATTTTTAAGTCAAATGGGGAATCCTGCAAGGAGGTGAGATGTTTAGGTACAGATCTTGCTTTACGGATGGACCTATCGGTAGCTAAGTTGCTAGTTTCAGAATTTTTCCACGGAATCTTCTCTGGGTTATCAACTATGATAGGGGGATTTCAGTCTGAATGAGATTTGGTATTGATTCTTCATGAAGCCAGATTTCGATTTCAAGGTTTAGAGAGGATGGTATTTGTGATTGTTTTGGATGGATGGCCTCTCTAGGGGTTTCGCTAATGTGAAGAATGGTTAAAACAAAAATGAAGGCTAGTGGAGTCGCCAGGTGGATTTCTTTGAGATCTATGGTCCACCACCAATACTATCAGAGATGCTTTCGGGAAAACATTTTCTAGCAAACTTTGAGGTGAAGACTTGCAAGGAAGACTGATCACTTAGTTTGAATAGTTTGTTAGACTTTTTTGGACAAGCTAATGGTTTTATTTGCAAGTTTATTATGTTTATCTCCTATTTTTAGGTGAAGCTTTCTGAATTGCTAAGTTATACTTAGTTTGTCACTGATTACAGAGTTTGCACCATGAATTTTAAGTTTGGAAAGGATGAGTCAACAGAAAGGTATGGTTTATGATATTTTTGGTTTTTTATGGAGTTTTAGGCCTACTGGAGGCTTAGTGGAGTCGCCAGGTGGAATTTGGTTGTTTTTATAGAGATGTACTTATGGTCCACCACCAATAACTAGGAAAATCCAATCTGGAGATGTTTTTGGGGTTTTTTGAGTTTTTATGTGCAGCCTATGGTTTATTAGAGTGTTCTAAACCTGATTCATCACTTTGCTAGGGTGGTGAAACAAAAAGATTTTACTCTAAATGATCCTATGGACTGCTTGCCTATTTAAATTTTGAAAGACTAATGAATCTACAAGAGTTTGCTAGACTGTTATGTACTCAGTTAGTCCCACCGTGATCGCCATTATGTTAGGGTCCTGTGATTTGGCTGATTGGAAAGCCAAGTGACAGGGTAACATCAAACTAATATCTGGAGCCCAAGGACCTAACCTTCCTGGACTAAGAGAGGGCTCTCTCTATTTGCGTAAGGGATATCTATGTGTTTGCTTCTTATGTTTCTTATTTGAGGCTAGTTATGAAGTAGGTTTTTAGTTTTGCTTTTAGGATTTTGAGGGAGGAACTGATCAAAGACTAAGATAGATAAAAATATTGTCAGATCAACTGGGCTATGGGGTCGAAAGGGTCAAGAAAGCCTCAGATGGTGATACAAAGAATGTTGAAGGGCCGATTTGATCAAGGTAAAATGGATCTTAAGGTAAAATGAGGTGAGATGGACACTAAATTTGTGAATAACAAAGGCTTTCAAACATAAATAGTTCAATAGCTGACATAAACATGGTAGGCCTAACCATTAATCATGATGAATGTAACTACAAACTGATAAATGCATAGAAATAAACATTCAAGCAACACATAGAGATATATGACTCTCTAAATTTAGGAAATTGCTATCAGACTTTGGGGAAAGACAATTAAGACAAACAGATAACTCAAATCACTATGAGGAAACACCTAAACATAGTATTTCAAGCTATTGAGCACTTTGAATTAAGATTGCAGATTTTTAGGCAAAGGGAAAGATCAGTACAAGACCTCCTTGGTTCAACTAGGACAATCAAACAATCAAAGAAAGGTTTCAGAGGTGGAGCTATGTCTAGCCATGAGTAAGAAGGGCATACCATGAATCATACTTAGCATGCATAAAACCATAAATGAAACATGCAAACAATTTCTTCAGTGATCAAAGAGCAATCAAGAATTCTTTGATATGACTAAAAAGGAGGAAAACATAGAAGCTATAATGAAATAGGAAATCTGAGGTGCCTCCAAGGGCATGTCTCAAATATATTCCCTACTGTCTTATAGCAAGTGATAACATGAAATATGTATGAAAACTAAGAAGCATAACAAAGAGGGGCACTATACCATTTTATCAAGTCAAGGAATCCAACAATAGTCCTCTTTCATCATCCAAAACATTCAAGAAACTATATAATGCATGAGACAAGTATTTCTTCCAAGCTTGTATAACCATATATTGCTCTATATCATCAATTTCAGCCTTGTTTACAATGAAGTCTCTTGGAATATATAGGCCAAGATTAGAGAAAACCTCCTAGTGCAACTAGCAAGCTCATTGGCCCATCAAAAATATTTGATTTTGTCCTTGAGGCTTTGCAAAGCCCAAGGCACAAAATATCTATAAAAATATCTTTAAAATGCTAAAAAAGAAAATTATATTGACTTTTCCTAACTAACCATGGCCAAAAAAGGCTAAACGCACATTAGGAAAAGCCTCCTTAGAAAAAGTGCATTTTTCACAAAAATACTTAAGAAATATATCAGCAGAAAATCCCCCGTCTTGTGGGAAACGTTTGGAGGCCTTCCCGATGTCGAAACGAGGCCCGTGATGGCTCTTTTGAAATATATAGATGTCTAGTTTCTAAAAAATTATTTTTTTCTCCAAAATGATCAATGGAAGCCTATCAAAAACTGACATGTGTGGAAAAACCCAGAAAATAGACTTTGCTGATATGCAGGGCAGAGTGTTGAAAAAGTGACTGTTTTTCACCATTTTGGGGGACCAAATCATCTTCAATTGATATGAAATTTGCTCAGTAGATGCCCCTAAAATTATGGCATCCAATGATACCATTTTCATCCTTTGAGGATGTATAAAACATAAATGGCGATGCCCATGAGTTTTAGCAAAAATCCTAAAAATGTCAAAAAACCAAAACTTGTCGAATTTTGCCCAATTTTGCTGAGCATGACCCTCAATGGTTTTCAGAAGCATGCTGAGAAGTGGAGACCAAAATTTGGAGCCTTGATGTGTCTTTCTTCATTTTTGGTGCCGGGCACCTCTTTTGAGCCTCTTTGAGCTTTTCTTGTGTGGCTTTCAATTTCCGCCGGGAAAATTGATTAAGCTTCTTATAGTGCCCGGTCATCCTTCTTTCAAGGTCCAAATATCTATTGGCCTTTTCCAACTTATTCTCCAAGTGGTCATTCACCCTTTCAAGCCATGCCTCTCTATTGTTTTCTATCTCTTGGGTGAATAAGGTAGTAAGAGGAAAATATTGGAAAAGGGCAGCCTCTTCCTCTTTTTGTTTCTCCAAAGCTCTTCTGAGTCCCATGGTCCTTGGCCTCTTTATCCTTGGCTGATATTCTTCTTCACTATCATTGAACTCGCCCATGAGTTCTTTCAACTTAATTTGCACTTTGGAGGCCTATTTTTGATATTTGATAGCTCGTGTCTCATACACCGCCATGTGGACACTCATATGCTTGTTTTGTGTTTGCAGAAAGTGAATGAGGTTTTTAGACCTCTCTAGATCCGCTCTTAGATCATGAATTTGATCTTCTATATTTATCAAGAGAGACTCTAGGATTCTGGCCTCATTTTCACTATCATCACTGTTTATCTGAATTATGTCAAAGTCCCTCTCTTTCTCATGGCTACTTTCTTCCTTCTCCTTTCCCTTGCTTTGGGTGGCCTTCTTGGTCTTTATCCTCTTTGGTAATTCCAAAATGGATTTTTTGGGAAATTTACATTTGCTTCGGAGGGCTCTAGTGACATTTGGAGTTACATTTTGAGGCACTCACTTTCTTGATGTTCAGGGCTTTGTCACATTTGGAGAAGAAAGCATGGCCCCTTGCCTAGGAGAGGCAGCTAGCACATGCTCTATTAGCTCTTTTCCCTTGCTACTCCCTTCATCATGTTTACTGTTGTGAAGGCTACCAATATCCTCATCAAATTTTTTTGTTTCTTTATCATTTCCCCCTTCACTGTTTTTCTTTTCTTCATGGTGCTCTTCTTCATCACTGTGCTGCCTTTCATCACTGTGTTTTTCTTCACTTTGCTCCTTTTGACTTGGATCCTCTTCACTGTTTTGTTCTTTGTCACTATGCTGCCTTTCCTCACTGTGTTCTTCTTCATCATTATGATGTTCTTCCTCACTATGTTGTTCTTCCTCATTATGTTGTTCTTCCTCACTGTGTTCTTCTTCATCATTATGTTGTTCTTCCTCACTTTGTTGTTCTTCCTTATTATGTTGTTCTTCCTCACTGTGTTGTTCTTCCTCATTATGATCTTATTCTTGATCAATCATGGGATATTTTAGCTTATTAGGAGTAGGTTTACTAGAAGAAGGAGAAAGAGGATGAGTGGAATGTGAAGGAGATGCATGGGATGAAGAAACAGTGGCGAAGTCGGGATGTGAAATGAAAGTGTCCCAAGAAATTCCCTTCTTCTCAAGTTGATGAAGAATGACAATCTTGATGAGGGAATGATGGAAAAGACAAGTTGGCTGCTGAGAGGAAGGTCTCTTTTGAACATTGTAAACCATATTTTCAATACTTCTATGGAGGAAAAAGGGGAGGTTTAGCAATTGGGTCCTCATGAAGTGCATGAGTAGCCGGACATGGTAAGCATAGACCCGAGAAAACCTTCCCTCGCATGTGAAATATTTCATGATTATCTTCATGAGGGGAGCATAGCTGGTCAACAAATATGAAAAAGGAAAGATGGATGGGCATGCATCTCGATGCTCTGGTTTCAAAAAGGGTTTGTACTATTCTGAGTCTAGGTAGCTCTGCTTAAACCATTTTTCTCCGACATACGGAATTTTGGTAGCTCTGGAAATGGATCTAGGAGAAAACTTGAAGTCTAAGCCTTCTAGCTGAACACATTTCCCTTGCAGTCTTAAATCTAGTAGATGTTTAAAGGGAAGATAACTTTTCACCTCCTGAACCCTTTGACAAAACTCTAAACATCCAACTTCATGAAAGTTAAAAAGAACTGAAGGATAGGCATTTACTTGCTCAGTTGAAAAGGGTTCATACCTTCTGTAAGGGCCACTTCTGCTATCTTGCCTGGGAGGCATTTTTCTTTGGATACTCTTTGCTGGCTGACCAAGAAAAGATGTTTCAAATGGTTTTTGAAATGGCTTCCCAACACCACACCTTGTCCTCCTTGTAAGTCACTATGCTTCTTTGATGTTATTAAACAAGTGTTTGCCAAATGAGAACCAAAAACACTTTGATCACTGTGTTTAAGAAAATATCTTAAAAAATATATGTTTGGGGTTCTTTTTTGAAGAAGGATCTCTTTTTTCTTGGCACAAAAGTTCCTACCTTCAAACACTGCTCTTTTGCTGTCTACTGCCCTTTAAAAGGTAAACAAAAACATCTTTCAAATGACTTGAAGACCTTCACAACAAACTCTGTTTTTGGACCCTGGGGCTGCACAAACTTTCACTATCTCACAACACAAAAAGGACCTTTTTAAATTTACCAAGCCTTCAACCCCTTTACCATTGTCTAGGTGATCATTTAAAAATGTTTTGAGACCTCTGCAACCTCTGTTTATCTGTCTAGCAACTATGGGCTATCACTGTTTTTGAAAGGTAGTTAGGGCTCTTTCAAAACTGATAAAACACCTTCACCTATCACTGTATTAATCCTTGATACCCACAGCAACAAAACTTCTTTGATTTTGACCAAATTCCCAAACTCTTAATCATTGTGTCTTTCTTTGTTTTTTAGGTGATAAAGTGCCTTTAAAATCGCTGTTTCTTCTTTGGGAAAACAAAACAAAACACCCCTTTTTAACACCAAAATTTGCCAAGGAATGATGAAATTCCTCGAAGATTAGTTTTGTGGACTTGGTTGGTCGTTGGAGCAGCCTTTAAAGTGTTTTTGGAAACTTTTTGGGTGATCGGGCCATTTGCAACCAAGAGCGCCACGCAGAGGAAACTGTCGGGTCTTTTTCGGGCACCCGGTGACCAAACACACAAGCGCGTCGCGCGCCGCTATAGGCGTGCCACACCGTAGTGTAATTTCTTCTTCCGATTACTCACAGGCACGCCGTGCACACCTACAAGCGCGCCGCGCAGGCTTTGAGCTCTGCAAACTTTTAAAAATTCCCGAAAATGATTTTTCTCTTCAGCGTGCAGCTAAGGATGATTGCTTTGTGGTTTGAAATTTGCATAATGGGCCCTTTAAACGGTCACTTCCGCCTTTTTAAAACTCAAATGAGCTCAAATACCTTTGCATTTTCTTTGGAAGGGTTTGAATGCCCTTTGAAAAGGCTTTTGTCATATAAAAACATAAATCACTATCTTTATAATTTTATCACTTTTAAATATCAAAAATCCCTCTATTCGAACAAGTCTCATAAAAAAAAATGTTGTGGTCGGCTTCTTTTTTATGACCCTCATATTCATGGATTTTGTTGAAGTAAGGCGGCCTCCTTAAGAAACGAGACCCTTTTCACTGCCTTTTCATTTAGGAAATAACTCTGTCACTGTTTGTCTATTCTGTCCTTCAAAAGGAACATGCTCAAGAAACAAATCCAAGACTGCTGATGCATCCTTTGCCTATCTCTTGGAAGGAGATGTTTGATAATTTTAGAAACTACTTTTTCAATTCAACTTTCTGGTGTCTGATATTTATCATGCCCATTGTTGAATTTTGTCAAACACTTTTAGGCACCTTACATTGACATTTTCTTTTTACTATGGATAAAACCTCATTTGCACTCACCAAGATCTGACCTATATGTGTTCATTAAAGAGAAGGCTTTTTAAGACCCTTAATGCAATCATATATAAACAACAGAGTTTGTTCTTACGTACATAAAAAAGGCCTTGTCTATGACTGTGGTATGTCTTATTTCTTTGAAAGGTGTTTTAAACTTGAATCATTGTGTCATATCCTTCCTTTCATTTTGATGAGCTTGTTTCAAGTTTTGGACATTATAGCCTTAGATTTCCTTTGAAGAAGACCTTTATGGATAGGAAAAACAAAGCCTTTTGAAGATCATAATATCACTGCTTGGCCTATGTTTAACACCAGAATTCAACTCATAAACCTTCAATTGCTTCCCACTGAATTTCAAATATGTCTTTTAAATAGTGAGCTCATTTAAGCACCCTTTGAAATACTAATGATATATCAGTTGCTTCATCCTTTTGGAGGAAGTGGTGTAAAACAAGTTTCAGGTCATTTGAAACACTGTTAGTCTGGTGCTCTTTGAATGAGGCTATACCTCTATTCCCGACCCTCTGCTTCTAAATGAAGGAGGCACTTATCTTGTTCCTAAACCATCTGCTTTTAAATGAGGGAGGTTAACATAATATTCCCAAACCATCTGCTCTTGCTTGGAGGAGGTTTGCAACAAGTGACCCAACCATCTGCTCATGTTTGGAGGAGGTTAGCATAGTCACCCAACCATCTTCTCATGTTTGGTGGAGGTTAACAAGGTCATGACATTTCATCCCTTTCTCAGTCTGTGTCATCTTTCCTTGTAATACATATCTCTGCTTGGTATATTACAATAAGTAATACAGTGAAAATTTGACAATATGCTATAAGAGGCATGTTCTGAGATATGTATCCTATGGTCAGAATATCCTTGTGAATATTTTAAACCAGGAGCCACATGACTTGTATTTGTAGAGTAATTGTTGGCTAGTCATTACTTACTAACCTTTCTTGACTGTGTTTGCAGAGGCTTATTGAATTTTCTCTCTGACTGGTATTCTTATCCCAGGCTCAAAACAACATGAAAAGCAATTGTCTTCTTATGTTTAGTTTGATGATGTCTTCTGGAATACTTGTGCATCTCTGCTTTTGAAGGAGACACTGAAAACACTGTAGATCAACACAATATCAGTTTGGCTTTTGAAACATGTACTGCTGAGACATCAAGACCTTTTAGTGGCATGACCTATGGGTGTATCAAGCTTTGTTTTTTTAGCATTGGTTACCAATTCAGAGCACAGTATTGAAAAAAAGATTTGGCTCGTGATGCTTTTTTGCCAAGGAAGGATTCCCTAAAGATCCGCTACCTAACTTAGGGGAGATCTTCGACATTTTGAGTGTTTTCTCTGGGTAGATTAGATCTCAAATGACATGTGACCAGAGGTAGGTGGTCAATTTTTATCAATGCTTGGTTAAAGAATGACCTGGGATGAGGGTAAATGACAGCGCATAAATTTAGCATATGACAAAATTTCATGGACGTGATTATATGATTGAAGCTAGATATGACTTGACAACTAGCTTTTTTCTCATTATAGGCAGATCGTAAAATGTAGGAGTACAAAAATTGTTTAGGGGTGTTTTCTAGATGAGATTGCATTTGACAAATTGAGATTGGCTTCTAGAAAATTGGCTTCTAAAACTAGTCATCATTAACAGTGAAAAATAATCGATGACTAACAAGGCATAAACCTTTCCATTGTGTTTAGTTTTCCTCAATCTGATTTGGGACTTGGGACAATGTGATTTTTTTAGGGCCACTAGTTGAGGTACTAGTAAGTATCTTGGACGTTTATTTTGTTGGATGATTTTTTCTTTGTTTGGATCGCCTTTCTAGCCATTGGGCATAGGTTCTGTGTCCTCTTTGGGGTGCTTTCAGCTACTTTCCTACCGTAAGTGTCTATTTTGCTTTTCTTGGGAGAATCTAGGTTATTTTTTCTCCTAAGGTCATATTGGCCATGGAATTCCATTACAGATTTCAACCCAAGAGGTAGTCCTTAATCTCACAGCTTGTGTTAGTTTGATCCGAGGAAATAAACCTTGTTCTTCTTTGGTGAGAAAAACCCTGCCTTCATTATCGAACTTGTCATTTATATGGCTTTCTTCTAGTTCTATAGTTTCTCCTTCTTCCTCATCTCTACGCTTTTGTTGAAAGGAGGTCTCGATTTTTTGGTCATTTTCCCTTTGTTTGATTTGAGGAGTGTCTCTTTCCGGTTTTGAGCTCTATTTTTGTTTTGGGGATTGGCTTGGTTTTCCTAGAGGTGTCCTTTCATTCAAGTTTATCCTTTCTATCATTCTCTCCATTGTTCTCATTAGTCGTCCATTTTGCTATTAGATGAGGAGGTCAAGGCATTGTTTCATCTTTTTCGGTCACTCTCTTTTCTCGGGTCCCACTACATTCTTTCAATCAAGTTGACTTCAACACTAATATCTTCCTTTTCATTTCTATAAATTTTTGGGGTCTCTCTCTCTCAATTGGAATGTCATGTCCGGATCAAAGCCTTCAGGAAATTTCACTAGTGCTAGGCCTTGTGGGGGTTTCAAGTGAGATGGGAGGGCATTGTAAACACTATTAAACATGGTGCAATAATATTGTACACTTTCCCCTACATTCCTCTTAAGATTGTTATATTCAATGGATTTGGAGGGGATTTTTTCTTTGGATTTCCACTTGTTTATGAAAGTTTGTATAGGGAAGGGAGACTGTGTATCGTGTTAGGATTTAATGCTTCAACCATTTTTTGGCCTCTCCTCCTAATATTTTTGCAAAGAGACTCATTTAATGGTTTTCTCTATTCCATGTAATCAAAGGCATCATTTGTCCTATCTACATGTTGTTGGGAAGAGATGGACCTACCCCGTGAAATGAGGGATATTGGATTGGTAGTAATTTGGCAAAGGCACTAGAGGTTGAGGGGTAAGGCCAAGGGGGCATAACAAGCCGCCATGATCGGAGCCAATGGTGGGTTTACAAGAGGAGGGTTGGTAGAAAGGAGATGTATGATGAAGCAGAAAGTGGTTTTATAAAGGTGGTATGGATGGGTGTGGTGGAAGTATTTGGACTAGCAAATTGATTCTCGAATAGATTTGGTATGGAAAGAGTTAAAGTGATGGAGAAGCTAAAAATCGTGGTGTGGAAGGAGAAGCTTCTCTACTGTGAACTCTTCGCAAATATATGGGCTCAAGGTTAGTCTCGTCAATACGCTTGTGACTTGGTTCGAAAAGGTTCTTTGTATGGTGCAAGTCAAACTAGGGATCTTGCAAAGCCGTAAGATGTTCGGTGTACAAAGCGTGCTCCGTGAATGGTCCTAATAGTGGTTAAGTTTCCGGGATCTAGAAGTTTGACACAAAATCTTCTTCCGGGTCATCAACTATGTTGAGAGGGTTTGGGTTCGATTAGATCCGGCATCGATCCTCTATGAAGGCAGATTTCAAACTTAAAATTCAAAGAGGGCCGGAAGTTTTAGGACCGTTTTCCGAAGGGCCGACCTCGTCTTAGTGCTTCGGTAAACTCTCATGCGTATATAATTGGGTTCATAAACTTCTCGTGGTTGGTTTGACCCAAATCTAGGGAGTCAAATGAATAATAGTGAAGTAATAGGCTCATCGAAGGCTAGTGGAGTCGCCATGATATTTTTTTTTGCTTTTAAGGATGTATGTTTATGGCCCACCACCAATAACCGACAAAAACCAATCTAGGGATGTTTTTGGGCTTTCTAAGTTTCCTTTATGCAATTTCTCTAAGGTTTGTAAGAATGTCCTATAGTTGAATCATCATTTTTCTAAGATGTTGAAACAAACAAGTAGTCTATCTTTTTGGTTATCGCTGAGTTTATAAACTTAACCGAGGGTTAAATAAATCTCATAAGAGTTTCTTAGGCTACTATGTGCTCATTCCCTACCGTGATCGCTGCACGTTAGGGTCCCATGATTTGCGTATTGGTAGAACAAATGACAGTAACATTAAACTTTCTACTGAGTCCTAGGACCTATCCTTCCTAGACCTCGCAGAGGGCTCTCTATTAGATGCAAAGGATGTGTTCTTGTTTTCTTTTAGATGGTTGATTTTAGGCTACTTGTTAAGTGTAGGGCTTGTTGATTATTTTGGTTGGGCAAGATGAACAGCATGTATCAGGATGGAGTGAGAGGCCCCAAATCATTACAGTAGTCACTAAGTCATGAGTATCTCAATAGTGAATCAAGTGCATTATAGGGCCAATCTAGCAAGTTTAATGGATCCTTAAGGTAATGTGTGAAGTGGGGTGGACATCAAGTTGGGGAAAACAAGAGAAAAGGGCAAGAAGTATTCTCAGTCATTTACCCATAAACAAGAAGGTCTAAATATGATAAGCAAAATATACTAATCATGAGATAGGGCAAACCATTTACTCAATTACAATACTTAAACAAATAAATATCCAAGATAAACATCTCAATGAAACAAAGAAATCAAGAAAAGCTTATTTACTTTAGTAATTTCACCTTCATAACCGTAAAACATATAAGATGACACAATAAATTTAATCAATCAAAGAGGGAACTCCTAAACATTTTGATCAAGCTACAAAGAAATTTGAGGCAACCGATAGGCATGGATAAAGGAAAATATTGGAACAAGACCTTCGTACTTAACCTAGCAAGCGCATCAAAGAAAGGTTCCAAGATGAGTTTAGATAGCATCAACAAGGTATTTGCCATGAATCATATTTGTAAACTAGCATATTAATCCATAGATAAAAACAAACAAGCATAAAGAGGCTTGAAGAGCAGCCTAAGAATTCCTCAAACACACCTAGCAGAAGAAAACATCAAGGCAATAGAAGGAAAAGAGGACTAAGGTGCTTCAAAGAGAATTTTTCAACCTATAATTTTATGTTCTACCGCAGCAAAGAAGGATAAAACTTAATGATACCAAGAAAAAATGAACAAATTAAGAATACATCACCATTATTCAAGCTAAGAATCCCGCAAACAAGCTTCTCCATCATCAATCCAAGCAAGCCATTCATAAACTTCACAACACCAATTTCTTTCTCCAAGCTCATAAAACCATGTATTTCTCTCAAAGATCATCAAATGCCAACATTTACAATAAATCCCTCATGCTATATTTAACTCCAACAAAGAAGGGAAAAAAAACCCCAGATAGGGTTGTAAAATGTCAAAATCACCCATAAATGTCATTTATACCTAAGAGACCATGTGCAAGGCCCAATGCACCAAATATCTCATGAAATAAATGCTAAAATAACTTCTGCACCTAATTCTAGAGGATTTGCTTCAAAAACACTTAAAAAATGATTTTTCAATAAATGAGTGTGTTTTTTTTTTTTACTTTTTGGTCCAAAACACACTAACAAGGTATTTGCGTTGAAGACCACTTTTGTGCATAAAAAATAGTGTCTTTTGCAACAACGTTTTGAACCCTTCTCGAAGGCCTGGATTTTGGCTCCGTGATGGCTCGTTGGAAAGCCCGATGAGTCGTGTTTACAAAATGGCTTGTATATTCCTGATACAGCTCCTGTAGCATAGTAAAATATTCAAAAACACCAAGACTGTAATTTACGCAACGCCATGTCTAAAATAAAGGCGTAAAGGTGAAAAAGAGGGCTTTTCACCCGAGGGGTAAAACCCGCTCCAAATCATCTAAAAATTGGTCAAAATAATGTAATAGGTGTGAGAAGTCCAAAAATTCTGTTTTTTTCCTCCTGATGATGTTCCAATCAGAGAAAATTGAAGTGGGTAATCAGCGTCAATGTGCCTTAAAAATCACAAAAAACAAAAACCTGCCCAAATTTGCTCAAAATTGGTGGAGACCTCCTTCAAGGGGTCTTGGATAAATATTGAGAAGCCTCAGCCAAAAATCCAAGGCTATCATGCTCTTTTCACTCCTTTAGGTTTTTGGCTTGCTGAGGGTTTTCTTGCTTGCACAAACAAGCTTGTGCTTCTTTGCATAATACTTTGTCATCTTTCTTCGCAACTCAAGCCTTCATTTGCCTTCTTCAAATTTTGGCTCTAGGGTGTATGTTTTCCTCTCAAGAAATGACTCCCGATCATGTTCAATTTCCATGGAAAAGGGAGTTTAGTGAGGGAAAGCCTGCTAGGGCTAAATCCTCTTCCTCCGTTTTGCCAATGCTTTCCTTAAGCCCATGGTTTTTGGCCTCTCTTTCCTATTCATTTTCACTTTCTTCATATGGACCCATGTATTCTTCTAGTTTGACTTGTTCTCTTTAGGCTATTTCTGCTTTGAGTGCTCTAGCCTCATAGATGGCTTGATGTGCACTCATTTGTTTGTTTTCCATTTGGATAGCGGGAATGGCATCCTTTCCACTCTCCAACCAAACTTTCAGGTCATTTATTTGTGCATTCCTTTTCTTGAGGAGGGAGTTTGAGATTCTTGTTTCATTTTCTTCATCAATTTCTATATGGATAAGTTCAAACTCCCTTTCTACTCTTTTCGTGGATCCTCCTCTTCCACCTTACTTGTCGCTTACCCTTTTCCATATTTTCTTTTCCCTTCTCAAACCTCGAGTTGATGTAGATGGCGGTGGCCCCTTGCTTTTTGAGGCAAAGAACACTTGCCTTGGCCCTCTTTGGTATATGCATGCAAGAGGAGTGAGGGTGGTTTTGGTAGTGTCTTCATCATGGCTATGACCTGGTGTTGTCACCATCTCCTTCACCTTCACTATGATCCCCATCGATCATCTCATACTCCTCGCTCGATCAATCGCTTTCTTGACCTTCAACACCATCATCATCATTACCTTTCCTTACTTTCCTTCAGGTCGTAGCTTATTCATTGGACTATCAGCCCCCGCACTTTCTTCAGTTTGGTTTTGTTCATCATTGGGACGATCTTCTTCATCATTCTCTACACCGTTATCATTTTCATCATTACCAGAGGATGATTGATTTCATGACCGTCATGAAAGTTTCATGATTGTCATGACTTTCATGACAGCTTGTCATGACTATCATGACTATCTCCCTTGTTTTCTTGTTCCTCATCGTCACTATCGAGTCATCCTCTCGTCACCGTCTTCCTCCTCAAATTATGTTTCGCCTCATCATTTCTCTCTCTTCCTCTCCTTTTATTTCCTCTTCAAAAGACTGGCCGCTTCTTCAGGTTCATCATATTCTTCCATATTGTCACTATTATTACTATGAATTTGCTAATTTTCATGCTCATGAAAATTTTATTTTGATTGTCATGTTCACCGTCCTTTTGACTGCCATACCCGTTGTCCTTTTCGATTGTCATCCTCCTCATTTTCCTCACTATCTTCTTGGTCATCACTTTGTCTATCCGCATCATCCCTTTCTTTAATTTGGGCTGACTCATTTGCACCACTATCATCACCGCCTTCCTTTAAATTGTCACTATTTTTGTCTTCATCATCGCTATGTTCATTTCTTCCTCTTCACCATCAATTCCTTCGCTCTTCTTCATTAATTTATGTCTCTCACATCGATTTCATCATCTACACCGTCATCCTCTTGTTCATTATTTCCATTGTCATCGTCTTCATTTGATGCATCAATAGAAGAGGAAGGAGGGAGATTTTCTTGGGGTGAGGGTACTTGTGCAAATGAGTAGGGAAAAATTTGGTTAAGGAGGAGGGCTCGGGGGTTTGTGAGGACTTCATGTGTTATGAATACCTCCCAAGGTATACCCTACTACTCCAACTCGTATATAATACCACCATCTTGATAAAGGAATGGTGAAATAAGCTTTGGTATTTGTTGGGATGGAGTCCTCCTCCGATAACAAGACATCTTCTCAATGTTCCTATAGAGACAAGAGGGGTGTTGAGCATATTAGTCTTGTTAAAATGGCCGAGGAGTCCGACATGGTAGGAGTTTAGCCCGGAGTATCTCCCCTCACAACCTGAAGTATTTCATAATAACCAACATGAAGGGTGAAAACATGTGTTTGAGGTGTGAGAAAGGAAAAATTGTCTTGCTTCCTTCCCCTATACCTTGTCTTGATAAATGGCTCTAAAAAGTCTTTGTCTAATTTTCCCTTTTTAAACTATTTTTCACCCACAAACAGGGATACATGTGGCCTCGTAAATTGCACTCATTGAGATCTCAAAATCCACTCCCGCAAGACTTGAGTGCTTGGATTGTAGGTTGAGAATGAGGATCCTTGTAAGCTCAGGGTGGCTCTTCACTTGTTTGACCTTCGGGCGAAAATGGAAACACCCTACACTTCCGAAAGCACATAAGATCTTCGAGAGGAGGTAATGGCCACCGTGCTTTGAGGCTCCACCATTGACTTTTCCTCCCCTATGTTTTGGTCTTAAGGTCCTTTGACATTTATCACCGCTACTAATTTTCTCAACTCCTAACATGGTGATTGGGGATGTTGTTTGACAAATCAAGGTTTGGTGAAGCAAGGTGAAAAAGGTGATGGAGTCAACTTTGGAGAATGAGGGTTCTTAGGGTTTAGTTTCTGTAGCTTTAGGAGGCCTTCTCAAAAGTGGATTGCGTACACCCCAACTTAGTTACCTTTACATGACAATAATTGGTTTCAAGGAGGTTTAAAAATAAAGGCTCCTTTTCATGCAAAAGACTTAAGGTTCACCTCACTTAGGTTTTGAACACCTAAAGCCCCAAAAATACTTAAAATTTATGGAAAATCTCTTTGGGGACAAGTAAAGGAGGTTACTTATCGTTGTTCCTCCGTACCTTAAGATGGAAGACTAAAACTACAAGAGACAACATTAGAACCACTTTGGGATTCTAGGATCTAGCTCCTTCCCGAATCCAAGTAGAGGGATTCTCTACAAGTGCAGATTTATTTATCTTTAAGGATTTTGGTATGATATTAGGCTAGTTATTAAGAACAAGGGTTTTGTTTGTTTGGATGGTTTAGCATGACTTTTTGTTGAGTGGAAAGTCCTAAAAATGAAAGAGTTTCAAAGGGGTGAAGTATGTGAGTAATCGTAACAAGATTTAATATATGATAGATATGAAATCGGTTTTAATCCATTGGGCTATGGAGTCATAAAATGGTTTAATTGTGCAACAATTTCAAGAGTGTTCCAAGGGGCAAGTCATCTATATCAAAAGATCCTTTAGATTAAATTATGGAATGGAACATTAAAGTGATGAAAAGTAGGAAAAGTCAATAACTTCAACAAGGATTTATCAACTTTCCAAACAAGAAAAGCCTTTTAAGAAATTGTTTGAAACCAACCAAAGGACATGGCTAACCATAAACTTTTGGACAAGCTTGTGGCCAAAGCCAACGTACGTATGCCTAATCCAGTTAGCCCACATGACTAATTTCTGCAGAAGGATGAAAATAGATAAGAAACAAAGTGCAGCCTAAGATCAAGAAAGATACTTTTAAATCTAAACCTCAAGCCAAGATACTCTTAGGGAAACTTTCGTAACAAACTTTGGATAAAGAACTAGAAGACAGGTGGCAACCATAAACTTTTCTAGTCTAACTCTACTTGGAAGATATAATGAAAAATATCATTCAAGAACTTCCTTTCAAGATTTTCACATCAAGACAAAACGGACAAACCAACATTCCTGATAATGTTTACACTTAACTTAAGTCATTCTTAAACACACAATTTGGAGGAAAACATTAAGATAAAGCTTATCAAAGGAGAGTAGGGTACTTTTGATAAGTAAATCCTAACTCTATATTTGATGGCATACATGAAAGGAAAACAATAACATAGTAAGAAGTACTTCACCAATAATATAGACCAGGATCCCAATAATCGGGCTTGTATATCCATGTCAATCCAGCTTACACACTTCAAGTCCAATGTTTCAAGATAACAATCATCTTCTTTCTACCTCTAACTTATTTGATCATAAAACAAGTAGCTTCAAGAGCCTCTCGAAACTATTTACATGTAGAAATTTTTGAGCACAAGTATTATATCAAAGTCTAGCAACCAACCTTTTGAGCAATGCTCCTCAAGAAGATTTTATAGGAAAATGAGGAGGTGGAAGATTTTCTAGGGTTCAGTATCATAAATTCTACAAGCATGCAATTCTCTCGCTTGAAAACCATGCAAAGGTGGCAAGGCGTAAATACATTCAATCTATATCTCTCGTTTCATAACTGTTCTACTTTCGAGGCTTAGTGGATTAAAAATATTTGACTTTAGGGATATTTATTATCCTTGTAATAACTCGCCGATGTTTTTTGTGATAAGTTTCTTTGATTTGAAATAACCTGCTTCATTTGTCCTTATGCTAATGTCTTCTATCCCGGTAATAACTTGGCCTTCTTTGATTGCTTTGAGGTCAGCAGGTGTCTTTTGACCGCAGAGATTCAATTAGCCTCTCGATGGCAGTTGGAGGCTTCTGATCGATAGATATCTTTGTTTTTCCTTAAAACATTGTTAATTTGCTTTAATCCGTGTTCTAGGCCTAGTTTTGCTTAATCTCTCATTGTTTATACTATCTTTAATTGAGTGGATTAGGCTTTAGATAGTTGTTTTTCGGCCTTGATCCTCAAAACTCGTGTTAACAATATTTGATTCTTCATCTCTACTATGACTAGATCCTTTGGTGACTAATACTTTTTTTTATTAATGTTTGCCGTGTTTTGTTGTCAGCAGTGCATTACGTAGGCTTTATAATGTCGCCGTGTTCATGGGGCACCGATAAATCATGATGTGAAACCCCGCATAATGATCCTCCTTATAAATAATGGCCCGAGGGATCTTCATCCCCGACCTTTGATTTTCTTTTGAAAAAAATAGAGAAACCCTTAAAACCTCGCACAAACAAACGAAATTATAAAAACTCGCTAGGGTAAGGTTTAAACCGGCTTCAGAGGTTTAGGTTAGATCATGACCATTGGATGAAAGCCACCAATGGCGAGGATTACTCATCGGGATCATATGGGGAGGCGGTCGGATAAACCCGTGGTGGATATTAAGTCCTATTACCGATCCGCAAAGATCAACTGCCAAGATGAATCAGATTATATAACGCAGAGGGGGGTGAATTTTATAATGAAATGGAGGAATTTACAAAGAAAGGCGAAAAACCCAGCGGAAGGGAAATGGGGTTAAATGAAATTTGGGGTTTCCAAACGATTTTGTACGCTTCTGACATTGGATTAGCCAACAAGAGATCAACGACGAAGATTCATTTATAAAGTCCTTTGGAAGAATGGTGGAGGGCGATGGTCTAAATGGCGAGATTGAACTCGACCGTTAGATCTCGCAGATCAATGGCAAGAGATTTATTATAAGAAAAATGTAATGGAAATGGGAAATTGCATTTTCAGCCATAAAACCATCGGTGTCACGCTACTCAAAGGTGGTTTTCAAAATTTCCCCAAAAAAACGCGATATGGGTCCGTCGACATCGTCCTTTAGAAACCACCCATATCTCGTAATTCTTAGGAGTTAACTTTAGACTCAAAATTACGTGATATGGAGTCTTAGCCGCCTAATGAAAGGTGCAGATCCAATGGTGGAGATGAGAGTGCGATAAGACGATTTGCGTGGGCTAAGAAGGGGCAAGGTGGCCGGGGCGTTTTGGATTCAGGGCCGTTGGATCATGGAATGGACGGTCGTATTTATCATGGGGAGGCAGGTCCCAAAGGAGTCGGGCCTCGCCGAGTTGAATATGGATCGGTGTTAGATCTTCAAGATTAATGACTCGCATCAAATTCGGGGAATTGGAAAGCAATACGAGACGGGGATTTCATGAGATTGGGTAAATGTGGACCGTTGATCCGCAGAGTTCAATGGTGGATCTTCGTTAAGATTTTAAATCCGTGGACTTTATAATATAATGAGGAAGTCGTGGTTCGATCTAGACCGTTAGATCTAAGGAAATGAATGGAATTTCGATGCGATCGCAAGATCGCCAACCTACGTGAGGAGAGAGGAAGGCGCGCATAAAAATTTGTGATGCGATTGCTATTACCAATCGTCGGATTTGGGATTCAGACGAAGGCTTCGAGAGTTAATCTCGAGGGACAAAAATGGAGAAATATGGGTAGAGGTTTGGATTAACTGGGGCCGTCGTTTCGTGGGTTCGATGCCTCCGTATTTCGAATCGCAAGATTCGCAATCACGAGGAGAGGGAATGGCACAGCGGATTTTTGCGATGCGATTACATACCGACCATCGTGATCTAGGAGTCGACGACGGTTGAGGAGTTAATCTCAGGGAAAAACATGAAGAAATATGGGCATAGTTTTGATTAACTGGGCCGCGTCTGTGGGTTCATGGTCTGCATTTGAATCGCAAGATTTTCAATCGAAGTGGAGGAGAGAGGAATGGCACAAAGGAATTTACGATGTGATTGAATTAGAGTCACAATATTAACACCGTATCGATGGTTAGGAATTAACTGTGAAGGCCAAAGGTGGAAATGTGGGCTTTGGAACTGGACGATGGGGGCCGTCGGACTGGGCATGGTATAGCTGATCAATGGTCGGGAATTGATCAGCCGGATCGCTAACTCAGAGAGGGCCAATAAACCATTTAAAATACATCCAACGAAAAATCGCGATGCGCATGTGGCGATGATCATCGATCGGTCTGTGATCAATGGCCGACATTCACCAAACAATGAATTGTCGAGTTTATAAATAATCAAAGGGAAAGTCAAGCGACAGAAAAGACTTAATCACAATCGAGTTTTTTAAATACAAAAGGTAACAAGAGAAAAAAGGAACGCCCGATTGCGATTGCGTGATTAGGCCTCGCCTGGCCGTGGCTCCAAGTTTTATGCGCAGATAAAGGAGCCGGGGCTAAAGCCAAAGGGGCTTAAAGGCTTAATGCAATAAGACTCGTTTTTTAGATTTTTTCAAGGATTTTCGAGGATTTGAAAAGTTTCGATAAGGTTAAAAAGGAGTTTTAAACCTTATTAAAGGGAATTTATGAAGGGAAGGAAGGAAAATGAGGGAAAATAGAGGAATTTCATGAGGAAAAAGAAGAAACAATACAGGTTAATTATAAGTGAAAGGAGGGGCAAATGAAGGGAAACATGGGTTTTTTGGAGCGCCTTTTCTCCTTATGAACAACAAATTTTCGTGTTTATGAGGAAATAGCGGTGAATATTAACTCAAGGATAAGCATTACAAGACTTCAAGAACTAACAATTTGGCATAAAAATTGTTTCTTGAAGGCTTAAAGAATGATTTAGCCACCATTTGATATGAAAAATTTTATAGGTGGCTAACAAGTGGCTCCACATGGGGATGGCACCTTCTTGAAGGTGTCAAGAACTTCAAACTTGTATTCTTTAGGAGCTAATCAATGCCTCATCCATTGGCCGCAACTTGCTTTAATTTGCCGGCCTTATTTTTTCTCTTCCGACAATGTTAGCAACCATGAAAAACAAGAACTCTATCAAAACAAGCTTTCTACCTACCCAATCCTAATGATCTAACGCTTTTTTTTCTTCTTTCGCAGTGCATTTGGACTCGGCAAACTCTTTTACAAAAACATTATCTTTTTGAAAACATAAAGCTAATCTAAGTCTATTTATTTCTCCATGAACTCGCATTAGCGCTTGAGTTCATAAGATTCTCTACTCAAGTACTATCTCATAGGATCAAACCTGCCTTAAATCGCATTTTTATTCTCTAAATTCTAAACAAGAAATTGAAAAAGCAGACAAGTCAGATTTGAATGATTTTAACTTGTTGCTGATCTATGGCATAAAAACAATTTTCACATAGACTATTATTCGTATGAAATTAAATCAAAATGGTGAAGGCTTAAGATCCGAAAGTTTTAAGAACATCCTTCTCTTTCTTTCTTCTGCCTCTATTTTTAGGCTTTTTTGAGCTATTTTTCTTTACATTCGGTTCAAGTTTTGAGCATATTAGAACTAGTTTATTTCTATCCTTTGGCTCAAGATTTGATCTAGTTAGAGCCATTCTTCTTTTGGAATTTACAGTTCAGATTGAGCTTGTTTGAACCTTTATTTTTCTATCCTAATCTACCTAACTCTGAGCAAGCCAAGATTAAGCTATTTGCACCTAATTCACTAACCTATCGCAGTAAATTGAAAACTAATTAGTCATGATTAGGCTATATGACTAACTAGAGTGTGTTTCTTAGGAAATGGCATTTGGGCTTGCACACTTCTCGCATTTTGTTTCTCTTTTTTGGTATGGGGTTGTACCTTCCTTTGTTTTTACAATCTTCCTCTTTTCTCTTTTCTATTGTTTTTGCATTTTTTTGTTTTCTAACTTTGAATGCAATGATGAGTATGATATTCATAATGAGAAAAATAAAAGGCTTCTAACCGATATGGTCAAGAGAAGTACTTCGAGCATCCCGCTACTGGATGACCCCCAAACAGCTTCCGGCCTCCATTCAATTCCCCGCAAAAATAAGCATTGTTACCAAGAGAGAATGAATGAGATAAGGGCCAAGCCTACAAGTTGTTAAATTTCCCCATGCGTGCCCTTATCTTCTCCTTGAATCCCACTTTAAGACTATTACCAATGTTAAAATTACCGGCTTTTGTCCTTCTATCAAAAAGCTTCTTTGATGCTCTTCTTTTGTAATGCTCGATGTAGACCTCTTGGTTTGTCGAAGACGTATGTCCGATTTATTCTTCTTATCATGTCATTGTCTTCGTACCTGCATTTTGGATCGATTTTCATGACTGCACACCTAGGTTGGTTGGAAAAGGTATCTACTCCATGCCACACAAGCTAGTAGGGTGACAATTCAATAGATTTCTTAAGTGTTAATCCGTCAGCCCATAGTGCATGTACTAGATTTGTGTGCCAAGACTTCTTATTGTCCTCCAAAGAACTTCATGATTATGTTTTAGATACCAAACTCTTGTTTGAGGATTCTCGCAAGCCCATTACCTTGAGGGTAATAGCGTAGGAATGGCCCAATGTAATTCGATATTTGTGACAAAATTCAATTATCTTATCGATCCAAAGCAACAACATTATCAAGAATGATCTTCCTAGACAAACAAATCTAGAGAGGATATAAGTCTCAACGAATTTTATGATGACAAGAGTCATTGGCTTGCCTAGAGTGATGGCTTCTATCCATTTGGTAAAGTAGTTTGTTGCAGAAGGAGAATCCATCTATGTCATGATGAGGGTGAGGGATTTCTCCTATGAAGTCGAGACCTAATCGTTGAAAAGAGCTAACAAAGATTGGATGCAAAGGTAAGGGAAGAAATTTTCTTTTGCCTTCAAAAAGTTGACATTTATTACGTAAATTATCATCTTATGTACATCTTGAAAGAGGGTGGGCCAAAAGTAACCAGCTCTAAGGATTTTGTTGCGCTTGTCTTCCAATAGAGATGGCCTCCACATTCTCCTTCATGGAACTCATGCTTAACCTTATTTGCATCATTCTCAGTAAACATTTAAGAAATAATCCACTTGCATTTTTCCAATATAGACATTTATCTACAATGCAAGACTTACAACTTTTAACTTTAAAAACCTTGCCTTTTTTTTTTGACAAAAAACCAGAGGTGTATTTAAATTAAGGAAAACATATAGGATATCAAAGATACCAAGAGGAATTCATAAAATGGTCTTCAACAATGGGAGTTGACAATTCTCTTGTTCATCTAATGCATTTATCATGTTTATATCAAGAGCTTCAAAATTAGATTCATCCATTAATATAGCTAGACCTGGCCTTTTATGAGTTTAGTGGGCTTGATTTATAAATCATATTCAAGTATTACGTACCCATCCATTTTCCTCTCTTACCATCTTGGTCCTCGTTATAATGTCTTTTTGCTAACCGAGTTAGGCACAAATGCAATTATATGGGAGTGCATAGTATAAACTCAAGTCTTTCAAGGTTTTGACTAAGGAAAAGACTTGTTTTTCCATAATATTGTACTTTAGAGGTGCATCTCTCAATGCCTTACTAAAGAATGCAATTGGTTGATCTTGTCCCTTTTAATTTCTCTCTAATAGGACAACAGCCCACTATGTGTTCCGATGAAAATGAAAAAATGAAAATCTTTTGAAAAATCGTAGACTTATAAGAACTGTGTTTTAGTTATGTTTTGTTTTACCGCTCAAATGACTTCTTTGCTTTAAGGTCCACTTAACCTTCTTCATTTTTTAACATATGTGTTATGTTTCTAAGGAGTTTAGCTAAGTTGGGTATGAGAACCTTATGAAGAAATTAATCTTTCCAATGAAAGATTGGAAGTTCTCGATGTTTCTTGGATGATCGATTTTGCAAAATGTAATTATCAATCCTTTGGCCCATCTTTATCCCCTCTCGATATGATGTCCAAGTAGTTTACTCCCTCTCTTAGAGACCAAACATCGTTTTGGATTTAAATACAACCCATAACTTTTTGCATTTCTCGAAGACTTTTCTCAAGTGTTATAGGTGTTCTCTATCCGTTTTTGAAAAAAACAAAGGATAATAAGGAAGATAAATAATGATGAAGTAGCCTAATTCTTCCGAGAATGCAATGTTCATGGCCTTCCTGAATGTAGAAATCAACATTCATTAAACCAAAGGGCATTTTTCACATACATGAAAGTGCCCTGCAAGGTGTAGTAAAGGCTATTTTTAATTGATCATCAGATGTACTACAAAATCAAGTTATATCCCGAGAAGCCATCTTGCAAATAAATTCGTTTAGACTCAACTACCTTTTGTAAAATATGATCCATCTTGGGTAAAGGGTATTGTCCTTCAATGAGGCTTTGCTTAAGTTCCTAAAGTCAATACAAAGCCTTATCTTCCCCGTTTTCTTCCTAACTCGACACTAAAATTAGACACCCACTCAATATCTAATAGGGACAATAATACTAGCTTCATACATTTTCTTGATTTTCCTCAACCAAAGGTAACCGAATGTGGTTTATTCTACACGCTTTTGTTTAAATGGCTTTTGGTTTTCCTTAAGAGGTATTTTGTGCTGAATTATTTCAAGCAGTCATAGGATTTAGATCCTCATAACTCCATGCAAAAACATCATAAATTCCTTAAATAGCTCTATGTATTTTGTATTTTTTAATGAGTTGGTAAAGCTTTGGACAGTTTGATCATATTTGGTTTTATTTCACCGCTCATGTTACACTCTTCAACTTCAGCTTTCAACAGTTCACTTTGGTTTCTTGGCCACGTCATTGAAATCAAACAACTCTTCTAAAGGGACCAGACTCTCTTTGGCAAACTCTTGATTGTTAGATTGCAGTATTTCTGAAGTCTTCTTTACCTAACTTTGAACTAATTTTTGTTGTGTTTTCAAGTTTGTTACACGCCCATCTTTGGAGAGTTTTCTTCTTCATCAAGTAGATTTTCTTCACTAGAACAATATCTCTCATAATCCGAATCAACTTGTAGTTCAAATTCATTTCCGGATTCCGTAGGAAGTCTTCTATTTGTTTGTCTCCATCAAACACTTGCCAATATTTCTCCGATTATCAAAGGACAAATTGTCCGAATTTAATTTGGGTGGTGCATTGTTTGGTTTCATAAGGTAGTTAAGTATGTTCTAGTAGCAAAGCTAAATTGTGCAAGGATATTTTGTTCTCTGGGACAAAGATAAAGTGATTCCTCAAAAGTTTTCAATAAATCCATGACATCGTTCCTATAGGTTCAAGTCTGTGGTGTTTGGCACTATATTCCCCATTCACTTGCCTAACAATTAACTCTAAATCACCATGAACTTTTATTCTTTTGGCTCCTAATTTCTTCAACAAATGTAAGCCTAAAAGGAGGGATTCATACCAAATATGTTATTTGAACATTGAAAATTTAATTAGGAATGGCCTTCAAAGGTGGGGATTATTTTCAAGGTTATGTATCCAAATGCCTACACCCGCATTGCTCTTAGTGCAAGACCCATCAAATTTCATACTCCAAAGAGGACTAGTTTCGGGTTCAAGCTTGGTTACTATCCTCTTCAACTAGTGTGCTTGGGATTTTTCTTGAAGATCAAATACTCATGTTGAATTTGTTTTCATTCCTCATTTTTTTCAATGTGTTGAGGACTGCTTTCTGGCTTCTCAAGGTTGAGAAGCAATGGATGACTGATTTGTAGCTCTAGACCTATGTTTTGTTTGTTTTAGTTTTCTGATTTAGCAAACTATTTTGACACTTCTATTTCTCTTCCTCTTTCTCTATATCTACCACTAATTCAATTAAGGTTACTTTCTACCGAATGTTTCATCATTAAATAGGATAAATGAGTCAAGGCCTATATGTATAGAATAAAGAGGAGAGTTTTCAGGGTCTCCTTTGCTAGTAACCATGTATTGCATATGAGATTCCCTATAAATCTTCTTGTTTGATTAAAAACAGGATAGTAGAATATGTCATACCATTTGCATTGTTCCTTGTAGCTAAGCTCCCCAAGATCTTGATAACAAGATACCATATTTGGGGGGTACATCAACCACTACAATATCCATTACTAAACACATGGCTAGAATTTGTGCTAAGTTTACACAGAGGTCTTTAATCAAACCTAAACATTTTACTCGCTTGAGTTAAAGGAGTAAAGATCTTTGTATGGTCTCGTGATTTCAAGGCCTAGGCTCTCCATTACAAGCCTTTCAAGTATTAAGTTGCTATAGGCCCTCAATCATGACATAGCGTCGTGTAAAATTTTGTCATGAATCCGTAAACTAACATAAAATGGAGGAACTGGTCCTTCTGATATCTACCTTCAATCTTAGACCAATTATGAGCTTTGGTTGGTCATCATTAAGATTGACAAAGTTGTCATTAATCTCTTCTATGTTAAAATCCTTCAAAATTCGTGATCTATATATTTTGGGTGGCTAATTTGGTAAGGGGAATAGATATTTTTATCTTGGCAATTTCCTCTCGCTCCAAACTAAAAGGCAAATTGACTTTTATAGTGTTTGTTTCAGCTATGTTAACCACTCATCTTTATCAAATAAGATCAACTTGCCGATTTTCTCATTTACATGGGTTTAATTTTTAATAGGAGCACTAGCCAATGTGCTAATGCCGCTAAGATCCGCACTCGTTTTTTATTAATTTGAGTGCTCTTTTCTTTGTTTTTATCGTAATTTACAACCATTGTTTTGTCCTTCTGCTTTACAATTTTGGGTTTATTTACAAGGTTGTTTTTTATAGATTTGTCGGAGTTTTGTTGTTGGGAGTTTCGATTCTTTCTACTTCCTAAGTTCATACTCTTTTGGAGTTTCTATGATGACATTTTCCACTTCGATAGTAATATTCATCCTCTCGGCTTTTTATCATCATAAGGTGTGTATAACTTTGTTTTCTATTGTAATAAACATCAAAAGTATCATTATCTACTCAACATTTTTATATCATCTTCCTTTGTTTGTTCTATTGTTTCTTCAACCTCACTCACATTGTTTTGGTTAAAATGAGTGTAATTTGTCGATCATCCTCCCTTGGCCTATTCCTCTCCGAGGTTGGTTTCTCCTAAAATTCTTGATTTTGATTTTGATTTATGTTCTCGAGGAGCCGATTGGTTTTGATTAGCTTGTGCTCTCTCAAGTATGCTCATCTTTTCATCATTTCTTCCATCATTCTCTCCATCTTTGAGCCAGATGTGGGAAGGTGTAGATTCCTCTAAAGGACACTTTCTTTCATTCTTCATTCTTTGCTCTTTTCTCCACAAATTAACTTCCACAAAGAAGAGCTCCCTTTTCATATCTTTCAAGAGTCGGGCAATCTCTCTCTCGCCTATTATGGGCCATTTCAGATCAAATCCTTCGAGAAATTTATTTAAAATGTAGCCTCAGGAGGTTTTATAGATCCGGGGGAAGTGCATTATAACAATATTCATTGAACCTAGTGCAATAAGCTTGTACACCCCTCCCTGTTTCTTCGAGATTTTTGAAATCGTAAAGTATTTGGAGAGGGTATTTCTGACTTCCCATTTGTTTAAGAATGATTGATGGAAGGCTTGGAGATCATTAATACTATGAGGGGGTTGGAAGCCTTTAAACCGTTCGGGTGTGGAGCCCGATTATCTTGTTTATTTTTAGGTCACGCACTGGACCCCCGTACCTAAAAGGAGGCAACGCCGCCCGTAATTAATCGCCGCCGTGGGGGTCCAGGGGGGCGGCGCGCTTTTCGGAGCCCCCCTTGGCGGGGCTTTCGGCGCGCCCGAAGCTAAAACGTATGTAAAATTGCCTTATAAAAGTATAGTAATTTCTAGTCAATCCGGGCCATTCATAGGCAAAATGATCCGACGGTAGAAGTTATGTTTAGATTAGGGTTTCTTGCTCTAAAAGGCAACCCCTCGTTTTTATGAGGGTATTGTATTGCGAAGCCGTGTATTGTGGCGTATTCTGAGTGAGAAACAGAGAGGAGACTCGAGAGAATAAAGGACATTACAAATGATCCGCCGTAGGTTGTGTCTCTCATTTGGCCGGATAACAGCGAAGGACTGGCCGTTCGGGGTGGACGTAGCTCCAAATCGGGGGAACTACACATATCCGTGTTCCCTTCGGTTTTATGTGTTTCGTGTGCTTGTATTTTCCACATATTTTGGGTATTGTATTGCTCCGTAACATATACTTTTCTAACATAAACCATTTTCTGCTTTCCCTAAAATTTGAGAAAATAGTCTAAGTTTCCGATGCTTCATCATCAATCTTGTTTCCTCACAAAGTAGTCATTCACTTGTCCACATGTTGTGAAGTAGTAGTAGCACCACCGGCATCATACAAAGGTATCTTTGGACTCGGTAGTCCTCGTGGAAGATTGACTAGAGGTAAAGGAAGGACTATGGGAGCATACCATGTTGCCAGATATTGTGGAGGTTGTGGAAAAAAATGGGGGTTTACAAGTGGTGGGTTGACAAGAGGGAAAGTGGGTTGTAATGGAGTGGTTTGGATAGTGGATGTATGAAGAATGTATTAGATGGACCAACAATAGATTGTTGAGAAAATCTAGATGAGAGAAACCAAAATTATGAATAAAATGTGAACGGTGTGAGAAGTTTCTTCCATACCAAGGTGCTCACTTCGTATTGGAGCGAAAGTGAAGGCTCTAAATCTATCTAATCTATATCATCAAGTGACCTAGTTCTAAATGGATTTCTTAAGTAAACTTATGAATTTTGTAGAGTCGCAAGGTTTTCGTGAACAAGAATAGCTCTATGGAGTGATCTCGACAATAGCTGAAGATTTGCCTTTTAGGAGACTTCCTAAGTATTCTTTTAGGGTTATCAACTATCTCGTGAGGGTTTGGGTGAGGATAGGCTCTAGTATGAATCCTTCTAGGAGCCACTATGCTATTTTTTCAGACTCAACCTACAAGAAACGTTTTAACCAATTATGACAATTCTAAGAGTTAACCTATCTTTTTAAACAAGAAAACTTTAATCCTAAAGTCCTCTTAATCGAGTTTAAATGATGTTATGATGATAATGCCTTTCCTGAGTCTTAAGGTATTTCTAGGATCAGGAGTCACTAGTGGAAATTTTTAGCTCTTTTGGAGGTAAAATGTTTTATGGTCCACCACCATGTTTATTTGAATACCAATCCGAAATATTTTTGGGTTTTCCGAGTTTTTTCGATTCTATGGGTTCTCAGAAAGTTCTAAATCTGTTTCAACACTTATCTATAGTGGTGAGACAAAGAAATTTATTCTTATGGCTGTTTACCGATTCTCTTGCTGTTTGATAAGCCTATGGGAATCCTGTTTCCTTAGTTTGTCACTAATTCAATGAAGTTCTATCATGGATTACCATTTGCTTGCAGTGCTTGAAGAGGGCTACTTGTAAATCATGATGTGAAACCCCGCGTAATTGATCCTCCTTTATAAATAATGGCCCGAGGATCGCCATCCCCGGCTTTTGATTTTCTTTTGAAAACAATAGAGAAACCTTTAAAACCTACACAAACAAACGAAATTATAAAAAAAATACCGGCGGTAAGGTTTAAACTCGCTTCGCAGGTTTAGGTTAGATCGTGACCGTTGGATGAACGCCACCAACGATGAGGATTGCTCACTAGGATCAGGGAGTGGGGGTGCTGTGTTGACAAACGGTGGTGGAGATTGCTGTTTGGCTTATTTATTTGCAAATATCAATGATCGAGATCAATCGGGATTATATAATGCAGAGGGGGTGACTTTATAATGAAATGGAGGAATTTACAAAGGAAAATGGGTGAAAAACCTTAAAAGTGCAGGAAATAAGTTAAAATGAAATTTGGGTTTCAACGATTCGGGTCGTCGATTGATTAGCCAACAAGAGATCAATGGTGGAGATTCATTTATAAAGTCCTTTGGAAGAATGGCGTAGGCAATGGTATAAATGGTGAGATTGAACCGGATCGTTAGATCTAAGATATCAACAAGCAGGATTTATTATAAGAAAAAATGTAATGGAAAATGGGAATGGTGGTTTCGGCCATAAAAACCACTAGTGTCGCCGCTACTCAAAGGCGGCTTTCAAAATTTCCCAAAAAAACGCGATATAGGTCCCCGTCAACACGTGTCCTTTAGAAATCAGCTCTACATCGCGTAATTTTTAGGAGTTAATCTCGACTAAAATTACGCGATATGGAGTTCCCGTCACGGATGAAAGGTAGGCAGATCCAATGGTGGAGATGAGAGCGCGATAAGACGAGTTGCACGGTGTGGAAGAAGGGGGGCAGGTGGTCAAGAAGATATGGGCCGTTGGATCGTGGAATGGATGGTCGTGATTTATTGATGGGGAGGTAGGTCCCAAAGGATTTGGGCCCGTCGGGTTGAATATGGACCGTTAGATATTCAAGATTAACGGCTCGCATCAAATCTCGGGGGAATCGAAAGCAATACGAGATGGGGGTTCGGGTGAGATTGTAATGTGACCGTTGATCTCAGAGATCAACGGTGGATCTTCGTCAAGAGTTTAAACCGCGTACTTTATAATATAATGGAGGAATTCAAAGAAGTTTGATCTAGACCGTTATATCTATGGAAATTAACGACTCAAATGCAATCGCAAGATCGCCAATCGATGGAGGAGAGAGGAAGACGCGCATAAAAATTTGCGATGCGATTACATTTTGACCGCTTGACTGGAGTTAGGTTGACGGTTGCGAGTTAATATGAGGGAAAAATGTGGAGAAATATGGGCAGAGTTTTGATTAATCTAGGCCGTCAGCTTCTTGTGGGTTCGACGATCCGCATTGAATCGCAAGATTTGCAATCGCCAGGAGAGAGAGGAATGGCACAAAGGACTTTTCGATGTGATTACATATCGACCGTCGGATCCGGGAGTCGCATCGATGATTGAGAGTTAACTGAGGGACAAATGTGGAGAAATATGGGTGGAGTTTTGATTAATCTCGCCGTTCTGCCTCTTGTGGGTTCGATGGTCCGCATTTGAATTGCAAGATTTGCAATCGGCAGAGGAGAGAGGAATGGCACAAAGGATTTTTGCGATGCGATTGAATTAGTCGTCAATCTTAAAACCAGACGACTCGTCAAGAATTAATCGTGAAGGCCAAAGTGTAAATGTGGGCTTTGGAACGAAGTGATGGGGCCATCGAATCTAGGCATGGTATAGCAAATCAATGATCTAGAATTGATTGGCCGGATCCCCAAATGGGAGAGGGAAATAAAACCATTTAAAATACGTCCAATGAAAAACTGCGATGTGATGTGCCGACGATCGTTGATCTGCCTAGATCAACGACGACATTCACCAAACAATGAACTGCCGGTTTATAAATAATCAAAGGGAAAGTCAAGTTTTAATAATAAGAAAAATACTTAATCACAATCGGATTTTTTAAATGCAAAAGGTAAATAAGACAAAAAGGAACGCTGCATTACGATTGCGCGATTAGGCCTCACGTTCTTACGGCGCTCCGGTTTGCTATGATAAAGGAGTCACAAAGCCAAGGCTTAAAGCCTTAATGCAATAAGACTATTTTTTAGGATTTTTTTCAAGGATTTTCGAGGATTTTGAAAGTTTCCGATAAGTTTAAAAAGGATTTTTAAACCTTATTAAAGGGAATTTATGAAGGGAAGGGAAGGAAAATGAGGGAAAATAGATGAATTTGTGA
The DNA here is from genome assembly GCA_034641835.2 of Pinus albicaulis. NCBI lineage: Eukaryota > Viridiplantae > Streptophyta > Pinopsida > Pinales > Pinaceae > Pinus > Pinus albicaulis. Next base: position 993,698,439 of record CM076581.1, read on the forward strand.
GGAAAAAGGGGAAAAAATGGAGGTTAATTATGAGGAAAGGCTGGGTAAATGAAGGGAAAAAATGGGTTTTTGAGCAACATTTTTCTTATGAACAACATATTTTCGGTGTTTATGAGTTTAAAATGTCACAGTTGAAGATTAACTCAAGGATAATTTATCTTCATAAGATTTCAAGAACTAACACGGTGACAAAATTGTTTCTGAAGGCTTAAAGAATGATGTAGCCACCATTTGATATGACAAATTTTATAAGTGGCTAACACTTACCAATATTTGGCTCTTTGTAAACTTTCTGGAATCAAATGGAAGACAGTATTTGAGCTTGGGAGGAAGTTTTTTCTTGTTTTGGAGGCTCCTTGCATTTCCACAACGCCTTGCCTTGCGTCGTCGGGTTGGCCTCGCAATGCCACTTCCGGTGGCTTACTCGAGGTTAGCGCATCGTCGGGCACATGCAATGCTTGCCTGCCTCCGAGCGAGCCGGGCCCGCTGTACGTTGCTCCGAGATTTGCATAACGCCGGGCTGGATTAGCGTATCACCATGCTATTTTTAATGGCAGATACAATTAGCGCAAATAATCAGACCGCGTAGCGCTAGTGATTTGTGCGTGCCGGGCCAAAGAAACTCTCGCCCAGAAATGGTCAAAACACTATGTTCTTCTCCGCCGAACCTTTCTTTTCTCCACCAAGTGAAAATGAGTTTGAAATGAAGATTGAGACACCTTTATATCCTTTTGAAAAAATAAATCAAACTTTCCATACACCCACTTTACTATGTTTCTTCAATCTTTTTGTCATTTGACTCGATACCCTTTATATCTTTATAAAGGTTTTTGGAGGATTTCATACATCTTTTCTTATTTTGTGGTGATGGCCGGCTGAAAGGATATAGATTTCTTTTTCATCTCTTTTTTACCTTGAAATTTCCGTTAACTTATTCAAACAAGCTTCGGCATACATGACAAACCGAAAATATTGTTCTTGTCCCTTTTGGAATTTTTGGTCACAGTGGATTCAACATGTCCCTTTACATCCTTACCGATTTTTTAGGTAGTAACATATTTGTTTTGACAAATATTTTTAATTAACCATATCATGCCATGTGTTACCTTGGCCACTTCGATTTTCTATAGGTTCCTACAACACATTTTCCTTTGGTCTTCTTAGTGCTCTTTGGAGTTTTGACACCTCATTTTCCACACCGAACTTATGCTCTCGCATGATTTTCTCCTTTGGCACTTTACCTCATGCTTTCTTTTTATTGACCATTTTGAATAACTTTGACCGTACCTTTTATATTAGGCTCCCTCATACCGATATTCTTTACCATCTCTCCCTTTGGTGCAAGAAGTAGTGTTGTTTTAAGAAACCCTAGAGGGCACCTTGGATATCTGAATGCTCTCTATTGTTTATGAAGGAGGACGACGGGCCTTTATTTCCGATGTTTTTATCCATCTTTCCAAAATCTTAGGGTTTTTAGGGTTGTTAGAGAAAAATAAGCAAGGTTGTCTTCTAAGCATATCTATAGCACTTTCAGTTCATTCATTTATGTTTAGTTCACCTCAATCTTTTCCCTTATTTATTTATGATTTATGAAGATCTTCAATGTGCTCTTTTATTGTGTTGAGGTGTCTTTCCTTGTGGTCCTTGTGATGTTTCTTTGCTTAGCAACACTATCTTGTGAATCAATCACAAAACCTCGATTCTCTTTTAAACATAGGCTTGTTGCCTTTCTCTTTGTTGTGTGTTGTGGTGGATTCGACACACGGGTGTAAAAAATCACACGCATATAGAGAATGTGGTATTTTCTCTAAACCATAAGTAACAGTAGTATCTCGGGGAGCTCACATAAGACTTAAAATGAAGTAATACACTTAAATATGCTATGTTGAAAAAGTAAAACAAAAAACATAAAAGGAAGCTAAATAGAGAGTTCCAAACAATAACAAGGTAAACAATGGCTCGATGGCCTTCTTCTCATTGAATTTTTGGAATGAATACAAATCTTTCCCACTTGTCAAGGGCCTAGACTGGTGGTTTCAGGACTCGACACAAGGATGTTTGTCCTTCAAGTTCTTCCTTTGACGCCAGCTCAACTCTCTCTCTATGTTGCAATGGACTGAAATTGTTGCGGCCAACAATTGAGTCCTCTTTCTTCGCCCTCCCCAAGCCCTTGGTTCACACAAATAGTTGGTGTTGCTTGGGCAAATTTGGGCAAAGATAACCTCGTGGTCACAAATTATTCATCTCTTTGAGGGTTTATATACTGAGCTTTTGGGGTCCACCTTTCCCCTTTGGTACATGGTGGATAGTGACCCAAGGGGAGGGGAAATATTCCATTTGTGGCTAAAATATGCTTTTGTGTGCTTCCTCACACAAGGCCTAAGGAGGTATCAAGGTGTCCTTAGGTAGCTTTCGCATATGAGAAACTATCATTTGCCTACTTGTGGTCCCGGAAAGGGAATTTTTTCCATTTCCAAGAATGCACGCTTATCGTGCTCCGCAGACGTTGCAGAAGCCGCACTTATCGAATGAAAAAGCATGCATCTGCATTTATGACTATTTCAATCTTGAATTGCTCCAACCCCAGGAGATTCTTAATATTTTCATCTATAATGTATCTCTCGTCCCGTAAATCCTTGGGCTCGACATTACTTGATGTCATTTTTTGCCGTACGATTTTCCAGCTAAGTTACCGCATGCCCCCTAATGTGTGAGGTCTAGGAAGAATTGTATAGTCGAAATACATTATAGTTTATTTTCCGTATCGTACGCAAAGAGAGAGAGAGAGTGAGGCAAACGTGTAGAAGGAAAACATCTTGCACCGGCTTCGAGATAACCACCGCCTAGGGACCCCCGCAAGTAGACAAAATATACAACATATTTGAAAAATTTCAACGAGGTAGGCATGTCCCATGCTCATGATGTTATGGCTAGTTAAATAAAATTGACGACATGTGATATCCGTGTCACTATTGTGGTAGTGATGTTGGTGGTTGTTGACGACGACCGTTGACACCCTCGTGGGCATTTTTTCTCGTGACGATAGGTGGAGTGTGTGGGGTACCCATATGCATAATCTTGGTATATGCGTATCACTATGCAATGGCATATGTACCGGCCGGGACCTTCCCGTGTAAGCATTGTTATCGTAGACACTTATAAAGGCAAATCTTATCTCTTTACGCATTCACAAAGTGCAATGGTTGTAAGGCAACATACCATCATGACATGAAAGCTTTTGCTATAGTCACATTTCAAGAGGATCGATGACATCTATGGACAATGATGTCTCCCATAGTGCCACCCGAGGATACCCTACATGGGGAGGGGTCATCCATGTACCGCTTCCTTTTTGAAAAGAGGTGTTGATACGATGTGCAAAGGAAGCCTTAACCGAACCATACGTGGCTTTAACATAGGCATGTTGGTGAGCGGTGGCTGGAAATGGATAATGGGGATTCGTTGCCCGAGGTTGAAGTATATTTGGAGTGCCTTGCGGCGTCATAGGTGTTTTCTCAAGGGGAAAATTCCCCGGAGTTGGTAGGACTCGTGGCGGGTATGAACCTTCTATGATTGTCGTAATGGTGCGGTAATGGACGATGAAATAATTGACCAAGGGAGATGGGGGAATGCCGCTAAGGATGGTGTGAAATATGAGGGCAAAGAGGAAAAGGGTGTTGTTTGTGCTTTTTGTAATCGTTAGCCATCGCATTTTTTACATGTTAGTGATGACTATATCTTCACTGAAGCCTTTCTAGAAACTGATTTCCTTATGTCAATATGTCATCCGTAAAAACCCTCCCAAAACTTTTTTGCCTTTTCTACCTATTCGGCCCACCCCCGGCAACATCAAAACCCTGTCACAATCCTATCTAGTCAGCCTCTTGCTGACTACGACGTCTCTTGGGGTGCGCATCCACATCCGTTTCAAAAGTCTACCCCTATGTTAGGAAGTGGCGTTAGACTTTTCTACCTTTGGCAATCATCAAAAAGCCAAAAAAGCCTCCATCTCAGCAGTATCTACCATGATCGATCCCTTTAATTTGGCAAATGAAATTGACAAATGTTCTTAAGTCGCGCCACTCACACCCCCTATATCTCACAAGATCGCATAAAATCCAATCCCAAGCTCACTAGTAGGTTTTTCGCAGAAGTTCTATGGTTTTTACAAAGACAAGAAATATATTTCATCTCATGAAGTAAATATTTGAGTTTATAGTTGTGAGGAATGTACCGCTTAAGTGTATTATGAGCCCGAGATGAAGCCGCAAAACAAAGTCACTCATCAAGACCTTACGCCTCTTTCGCATGAAAACTCTGCGTAAGAAAGTGGCCGCCACTGCCGCAAATGGTAAATTGTCAAGGCCCACAACCTCCTTCAATTACAAGCAGAGGGTTAGGGCGCTCCTTCATACATAAAGGTGAGGGCGTAGGCCGTGTTGACTCGAAGGCTGCGTGTCCAGGTTTGTTCCCATCGAAACAATGAAACAATATCTTCAAAGTTTCATGAATGTAATTGATGACCATAATAGGAATATAGTGGAAATATGATAAGCTCAAAGGAAAGGGAGTTTGGCCCGATAAAGGAGCTCATTTCAAACTTGCAAACCATATGGATTGTTGGAACTCTAGAAGGACCCGTCATCAATAAACATTCCAAAGCATAAGCACTTCCGCCTATCCACAAGATCAAATAGAACAGATGGTAACCAATGCCATTACACAAGCAAGGAGAAAGGTCTTGGTTTAAGAAAGCACCGACCTTCATAGTCACAAAGGCTATTTGTCGAGTAATCAATCATGAGATGAACAAGCCAAATATCTAAATCAGCCTTAGGACAAGACAGGAAATAGTATTACTCGCTAGGGTTTCGCCGACACACAATGATGCTTGCAAGAAGATGCTAAGACTGATGTTTTCCAAGTGGTTTACTTACCATCACCTTAAAAAAGGTCATTTCGAAAGAATTGTTAAAAAACCTTCAAATACCTTACCTAATGAAGAGCCTCCTCCATGCATGAGTAGAGGGCCAAAGCTATCATAGAAAATAAACCGATTGATATAAGAAAGAAGGGAAGGATACCAAAGACCGAAACAAGGTCACTGCTACGTATGAATGACGTTATTGGAGTAATGTAAAGGTACTCGACATTCTATTTCAAAAAACTATCTCGTCGCTATACCCATGCGTAGGGAAAGAGCAATATTGAAATATATGTGTGCCACCGATACCAAAAAGAAAACTATCTCCTTTGAGGAAAGGTCAAGCAACAAGACAATGTCATATACCAAATTACAAAATTTTCAAATGTTTTGGTGCATTATGAATAGCCCTTCCCTGCTAAAATCGCCAAGAGAGGGAAAACAAAGGAATATAGTTCAGTTATGAAATGGTTCTCAGGCAAAAAGAAGTAACACAATGATCGCAGCAAAATAATGACTATGTATCAAAAGAGTCATGTTTTCATATTGCCCAAGCTTGTCTTTTCAGATGAGGAGGCGAGGGTATTCAATCTATAACAGTTGCATAGTTGGTTGTGATGAATCACCACCGGCTCATATAACAAACACACTTGTTATCATTCCAAAGGGCAGATTTAGCACAGAATCGCATGGAAAAGAGACTCGCAGACAAGATCTTCAAAATTTTGTCACCAAGAAGATTTCCTTTAAGGTTATTATTCAATCGTGTTCCAAAGGTTTTTCACCGTGATCATTATTGATATAGTTTAAAAAGAAGAAGCCCAACCTTTATTTTGAAGAAAAAGGGGTATTGTTTACTACACATACAAACAGAGATTTGAAAATCCACTATAGGTAAAAGATGAAGGAATTGTCAAAGTAAAGTGACAAATCACCCGTGGTGCATTGAAACACCGTAGCAGTATGGTGGAGATGGTCGACTAATCGACCGTACCCGCAGCTCTGGGGTCGAATCAAAAGGCATATATATATATATTCAAATAACAAACCAACCTGCTTGAAAAACAAACGGAGTTAAAAATTAATGTTCAAATGACCGTTGGGATGGTTGTTTGAAAATGATATAAGCTTTAAGCGTGAGAGTTGGAATTACCAAAAACTAGAGTCAAAATCCCGTGCATCCACAAAGACGTACACAAGCGAGAAAACCGGCGAAAATTCACAAATTTGCATCTCATCAGCTCGCGCGCGACGTGCCCGGAATTTGGCGCGACGTGCCCGGGGCATCGTTTTACAAAGGCCTTCAACACCGGCGCGACGTGCCCGTAGGTGGGCGCGACGTGCTCGTAGGAGCCGCCCGACCACACGACAAGCCGACCCGACACATTCCTTGCGCGACGGGTTTTCTCCGCAGGTTGCCGCGAAAATTTTCCAAGATATCTGTGGTTTCTGCATCCTCTCAAGCGAGCATCCACGTGTCTCACAGGTATTTTTATGAACTCCTATCGAGTGCAAGGTGTTGGATAAGTGACAAAACTGCTTCAAAATCCCGGACCTTGCCATTTTTTCTAAAAACAAAAGCAGCTTTTCCTACACAAGGAGATGAGGTGATTGATATTGGTCAGGTTTTATGGTTAGAACTGTGGGCGAGGCCGTTTTCAAATCATTGTATTTATTGACAAATTTCCAGAGGTTTCAAGAGCAAGAGGATCGTTGCCTATCTTACAAGCACACTCAGTATCAGCCTCTCCTATTTCACTAGATTTCACTATCGTAAGTTTGTTGACGAGAATTTCTAAGGGTGGCTAGGGCCATTTTTCTAGAGGGCAAGGTTTGTTGGTGGTCAACCCAACATTTAAGGCAGAGGTACCAAAGTGGTGTTAGATTTCTCAAAACTTCACAAGGGAAAATGGCCAATCGGCTCAGCGCGTAGTACTTGGTGATCAGATTTGATATTAAAATCGTAGGTTGTTGATGTTGGATTTGACATCAAAGGCAGGGGTATAGATGTGCGTTGGTGGACTTTTTAAACTCACAAAGCGTAGAGTATATTTCCTAAAAACCACCGTGCATTAGTTATACATCCAACTTGAGTCTCCGCTTTCCTAGAAACCATATTGTGAATAAGTGTTGAAGACCGGTTGACATAGATTTTCAAAGGTAAACAAAGATAGTGAAGGACAGTAGGTTGTTGATGTTGGATTTGGATATCAAAGGCAAAGGTATAGATGTGTTGGTGGACTTTTTAAACTCACAAAGCAGAGTTTGTTTCCTAAACCACCGTCAGACCGATTTTACACCTAAACTAAGTCCGTCTTTTTCTGGCTGCACTACATTGTATCATTCCGAGGATTGTTGAACAGTTTTTCAAGGTGAAACAAGGCCATTTTCTAGAAGGTTGTTAGTGATTGGGCATTTGTTGATGATCAAGTTTACATTGAAGCGTATGTATAAAAGTGGTGGGATTGACTTCTCAAAAGTCACAAGTGAAAGGTGTTTTCCTTAACACTTCACTTAACCAAAAGGTCTCCTTTCTTCCACCGTATGGTCTCTCTGTCAGAATTGCCACGCAGGTATTTTTAAGGTGAATGACCAAGAGCGGTGGTGTTAATTTTTGAAGTTTGGTTTTGAAGACAAATACAAGTGTAAGCTGGCCTCTAACAAAGTCACAAGAGGGGTGATTGTTCAAATCAAAAGTACGTGGAATCTACAAAGTAGCTAATTTCATATTTTACACATGGTACCATTGTTAAGAAGGTTACATAGCTGAAGTGGGGTATCCAGATTTAGTTGACCGTTGTTAATAAGTGAGGTGGCTTATTCAAGGAAGCCATTATTTACATTTATTCAAAACCACAAAGGTCCATAACTATCCAAGCAAAGGTAGTGGCCAGCTTTCAATCCAGTTATAACATTTTTTCATATAGTGAAGGCAAGCTGTTCTTTCCAAAGCTTGTTTCAAAGTCGAATGCCTCCAAACAAGACTGCTGGCGGACAACACAAGAGATATGAGCCTATCTCCATGTAAGAACCACGTTCTCATCGTTGCTTTTTCACTCCCCCATGAAGTAGGTCACTGAATTCTCGTCAGAGGATAGAAGAAGTCAAGAGTTTCTCGCCACTTACACATTTGTGCGCTTTGAGATTCAAGGACAAACACTTCAGCTAGAAGTGTCTTGACTTCAAAATCTCTCTCCAAGGTATGTATCCAAAGCTACCAAGATCCCGTATCATGGTGAAAAGTGGTTTAAACAAGCGCATCTTGATCTCGGGAGGATTATAAACCTTTCATCAAGCTCCGAACATAGGGAAACCATCATCGCTATTTTCCCTTTCTCCTATCTTTCGATGCTATGCTCCACCGATGAAGGCCATAATGAGATATTTCACGGTGAAGGGAGGTTTAGCCAAATTTTTGCCTATCATGTTCGCTTGCCGATGCATTTTACTAGAAAGGTGTAATTAAACCTTCCATACTTTTTGTCCAAAAAGTGCTATAGAGAAAATGGCAATGCATCATTCAAAAGAAAAGCTCCACCTCAGCAAATCCCTTCTCTTTCACCATTCCTCGATCAAAATCATCTTCTTACACCAGCCGGAGAAGAAAGGAGTTTCATGGGATCTATTCATTAGCCATGCCGAGCTGCCACCGTCCCTCCTCGTTCATGTGTCTCCTACTCAAACTCGTCCATCGCCTGCTGCTCTTATCTAGTAGGCCTACCCCCAAAAAACTCAAGATGACCACTCGGGCAACCAAGTAAACAATGGAGAAGGAGAGGGCAAAGGAGCCACGGTGGAGAAAAGGAGGAGGATGAGCAGCAAAAGCATCGTATTTCGAGGGACAGCAAAGAACGCTGGATATCATTGGACAAAGAAATTAGAGGTTGATGAATGAAAGATCAAATTCAGAAGAGGGACAAGAAATTTAGAGGTTGATGAACAAGAAAGGGCACAGGAAGAGGAAAATGTGCTAGCAGACAGAGGTTGAAGAGCAAAGAAAGGTTGAGCAAACAATTGAAGCATCTTTTGAGCCACAAGCCGGACAAAGATGTTGAGGAAGCGACGCTAAGCCGAAGTCGCCTCCTTGGATGCTGACCAAACCTGCTCCAAAAGAGGAAATTGCCCAAAAAGACAACTTCTAGCTTGCCAAGGAGAAAGAGCGTTGCATTGGCCTTCAAAGGCAAAAGTGCAAAGAGATAGAGTGCCAAGCATGGGAGGTAATCAGCCGGCCATCCCTATCCCAAGCGATGACAAGGATAATGAGGTGCAGGGGTTCGCATCCTCGAAAACCTCCTCATTCACAAAGAAGGGAAAATTGAGGTGTTACAAGAAGATCTTCAAAGGGCGAGGAATTTCAACCATTTCTTGGAGGTTGAAACAAACAAATGAAGTATCATGCAGCCATTCATGAGGCAAGGGCCATCAAGTACAAAAAGGAGGGCAGAAAAGGCGCAAGTAAGAATTGAAGAGCTTATTGGCGAATTTAATGATGAAGAGGAGGAGGATCACCTAGGCAAAAGAGGCTCAGAACCATCGGGCTTAGAAGATCCTTGGAGAAACAAAGTCAAGAACACTAATTGAAGCTTTTCTCTCACTACCCTCCTCGAAAGGAAATCGAGGAAAACAAGGAAGCTTGGCTTGAGAGGGCTAACCAAGATTTGGAAACAAAGCTTGAGAAGGAAAATGTGATCTTGAGTTGTGAGAAAAAGGACTCTTCACTGTGGCTAAATCCGGCTTGCTGTGCGAAAATTGAAGGTAGCACAAGAAAAATTGATGAAATTGAAGGAGAGGCGCCTAGCACGGAAAGAAGAAAGCACACCAGCCCTTCGATATTTTGGCTTCAGCTTCGGAGCATGTCTCTATGGACCCTTGAGGGTCATGCCAATTTGGGCCTCGTTTCAAAACTTTTTTTTTTGGCATTTTTGGGGTTTTTCGCCAAAAAACTCATAAATGCGCCATTTCAGTTTGATGAGTTGTCAAGGAGGAGGAAGATCCAAATGGGTTCCATAATTCCATGAGCAGGTCTCCAGCGATTTTCAAGGCATTTGAAGATCATCATTTCCTCCAAATTGGCGAAAAACAACGCCATTTTGCACATTCTCATTTCGCCACGCTTGTACTCGCCATTTTCTGGGTTTTTGCACACAGTACAGTTTTGAGGACTTTCAGAGATCAGATTGAGATGATTCCACTTGCATTGAAAGCAGACAGAGAGTTTCAACGAGCCATCATGAGCCTCATTTCGACATCGGGAAGGCTTCCATTTGCATCCAGCAAGTCGTGGACCTTTTTTCAGCATAAATATGAAGTATTTTTGCAATTTTTGAACTCCAAAATCCGCTTCCCAAATGTGCGTTAGGCTATTTTTTATCATAAGAAAATCATGTAAAGTCAATATAATTTCCGTTTTTAGCATTTTTTTAGATATTTTATGTGGATATTTTGTGCCCTGGGCTTTGCAAAGCCTCAAGGACAAGTTTAGATATTTTGACTTGGCCAATGGGATAGCTAGTTGCTCCATGAGGTTTTCCCCTCCTCTAGCCTATTTATCCCATGGTTCTCATTGTGAATGTAGGCTGAATAAACTTAGAGGAAGAATAATGAATAATATATGAAGTTTAAAGAATAATACTTGAAATATGATTTTGGCCTCTTGATGCTTTGAGGAATGCTGAAGGCTTGTTGATGGATTCCTCGACATGGTAGAATGGTATAGTGCTTCTTAATGTGTTTTGTCTTCTAGTTTTCACTCATATTTCATTTTTCTTGCTGCTATAGATCAGTAAAGATTGATTTTGAGACATGCCCATGGAGGCACCTCAAAATCCTCGAATCTTCATAGCTTGATGTTTTCTTTCTCCTTAGTTATGCTAAAGAATTTCAACAGTTTTTGGTAACCTAATAGAGTTGTTGCTAAGTTTTATTCATCGCCTCCATGTATGTTGAGTAGGATGTATGGTTTTCCCTACCTACCTATCACGCTTCCATACCGTCCATGTAACCCTTTCTTGATCGATTTGTTGATCATTTTGTTGAACCAAGGAGGCCTAGTCCCGATTCTGCCCTTCGCCTCAAACTATGAAAACTTATTTGGCTCAAGTGCCCAATGACTTAGAGATTATGTTTAGGCGTTCCGGCATAGTTTATGAGTTGTTAGTTTGTCCCATGTGTTTTCCCCAAATCCGATAGCCTTTTTCCCCGAAGTTAGAGGGTTATATACCTCTATGTATGGTCAGGAATGTTTGATTTCTATGTATCGATTAGCTTATAAATATTCCTAGCATGATTAATGGCTTGCTATTACATGTTTACGTCTGCTATTAACTAGTTTGCACTTGAAATCCCTTGTCTTTCACCAACTTATTGTCCATTTAATCCATTTTGCCCGCAGATCCCTTCTATCGTGAATCAAATCGGCCCGCGCTGTACTTTACATCACTTCATAGCTTCCTTTATCCGTTCGACCCCATAGCCCAATTTATCTACATCTTGTCATCCAAACTTATGTATTTGATCAAGCCATCCCTCACAAACTTAAAAACTAAAAAACTAAAAACACATTTCATAACTAGCCTAATATCAGAACATTGCAAGTAAACACACCGACATCTTTTGCACTTATAGAGAGAGCCCTCTCCGAGTCCGGTAAAGGCTAGGTCCTCGGGCTCCAAAGTTTGGCTTGATGTTACATCACATTTGGCTAGCCAATCGCCAAATCACTGACCCCAACATAATGGCGATCACGGTGGGACTTTGAAAGTTAGTGACAATCTAAGGACACCTTAGAACTCTATAAGTCCCTTATTTTTAAGAATACCGTTTTGATTGACTTATCCCACCGCTCACTAATGGCGATCACTTGGGATTCCTTGGAGTTAGTGACAATTCAAGGACACCTTAGAACTCTATAAGTCCCTTTATTTTTAAGAATACTGGCGGATTGACTTATCCCACCGCTCACCAACATAATGGCGGTATCACTATGGGACTTACCGAGTACATGACAAGCCTAGCGAACTCTTATACACTCTTTAGTCCTTCAATCCTAAACTCGTACCCATCGCCCCTTAGAATCATTTAGTGTAAACTCTCTCCGTTTCACCATCTAGCAAAGTGATGAATCAGGTTTATAACACTCTTACATCCTAGGCTGCACATAAAACTCGTAAAAACCACAAAAAAACTCCCTTAGATTGGTTTTTTATAAGATTGGTGGTGGACCATACAAATATACCTCAAAACAACTAAAACTCCACTCCGGCGACCCACTCAGCCTCCCGTAGGCCTTACTACCTTGCTAAATTTTAGAATACCATCTAGTTTTGCCACCTCATCGCCACACTAACATAATGGCGATCACGGTGGGACCCCGAGTGATTAAAAACTTAGTTTCCCTCATCTTTAGAAGCCTTTAAGAATACTATCTCGATTGACTTATCCCACTCGCTCACTAACATAGTGACACTCACAAATAGGACCTTCCGAGTTAGTGGCAATCTAAGTACATCTTAGTAACTCCCGAAGTCTCAATCAAGCTTAGTAGACTTAGAGATTGTTTGAAGAGTAGAAAATAGCTCTTTCACCACCTTAGAAAAATGATGAGTCAGCTTATAAGGAAACTCTTCCAAACCTTGTAGGCACATAAAACTCAAAAACCCCAAAAACACTCCCTTAGATTGGTTTTGACAGCTATTGGTGGTGGACCATGCTTATCTCAAACAACCGACAATCCACCTCGGCGACTCCACTAAACTTCTAGTAAGCTCAGCCATTTTCAAAACTCTAGGCTACTATCCGATAAACCTTTCCCATCACTCACTAACATAGCTGGAGATGGTGGGACACTCAGTTCATAATAGGTCCAAAGAACTTTATAGACTTTAGTCCTTAGAATTCCATAAACAAAGCAAGCAAATTCCTAGACTCTTTTTTTTAAGTAAACTCTTTTGTTCTCATCACCCTCGCAAAGTGTTGAAACAAGTCTAGAATACTTTAACAAACCATAGGCCGCACATATATTCAGAAAATCCAAAACATTCTCGCATTAGTTATCGGTGGTGGACCATAGCTATCTTCACAAAACAATCCATTTCCACCGGCGACTCCACTAATCCCTCCCTCCTATTTTTGACCATCTTTTCGCCTTAGTATAACTTTAGAGAAATCACTCATCCGGTAATTTCATTCACCAATATCATTCTCTCTAAGCCCGGATCTAAAATCCGGCTTCACGAAGAATCAATACCCGCATCCCACCCGTACCCAAATCCCCCTATCATGGTAGATGACCCGTAAAAGATTCGTGGCAAGCTTCCTAAACTCGATCATCTAGCTACCGATAGATCCATCCGTAGAACAAGATCCGTACCTAAACCGCAATATCCTTCTAGATTCACCTTTCGAATCCAGAGTCATCACAAGCTCTTCCCCGAGCCAATCATATAGTAAGATAAACTTCGACGATATTGAACCCCGAACCCACCACGAGTCCTATTAGAGAAGCTTCACCCACCACCCCTCCCGATTTCCACTTTATCAATTTGGCTCCCATCATCCTAGATCTCGCTCAAACCTCGCATCATTAGTCCAAGTTCATCCGCTACACCTGCTCAAACCACTTCATTTCAGCCTACTAGTCCTCATCTTGTGCATCATCCATCCGCTCCCGCCTCATGGCAGCTCGGTATGCACCTTGGTGTTGCCACCACCTTTAGCTCCTCTCCCAAACAAAATATCAGGACAAGATCCCACACTTTACCGGAGAAGACACCACCACACCTCAACAAAGACATAAGTAGAATGATCGATGCTTATGAATACCTAGAGGTACAAGACGAGACTCCGTCCGAATGAGAATATTTGCCCAAAGTCTTGGTGGTGAACCCAAAGCATGGTTCAAAAGCTAGCTCCAAACAAAGCATCCATAATATCCCCGAACCGCATCAAATCTTCGAAATAGGTGGAACCAAGAAACTCCATTCAAATCCCGTCGAATATAACAATCTAAAACTAGAAAATGGGGAAAGTGTCCAAGCTTACTCGTACTAGGTTCAACAAAGGTATAACTCCCTCCCACCTCATTTCAAACCTCCACTTCTGGTTTAGCTTTGCAAAAATTTCCCGAGGGTTTTGATCCGTACATGACATATCATCCGGGAGACAAAGATCCCCTACCTTGGAGGAAATGCAACAAATAGCTATAAAAGCAGTATGCCAACTTGGGCCGAAAAACGAGCTAGGACTAGATCGAAAGAAAGGTCACATATAGAGATGAGGTCTCCACTTCACACCTTCCCTAGATCCCGTAATAGATGACTTAGTCAAATCCATGGCTAAAATGTGGGAAAAGATCAATGAAAAAGCTCCCCGTTAGGGACAACCAAAATTAACCCTCCAATAAGAAACCGAAACCAAAACTTTAGGAGGGAACACCAAAATGCACTGTGGATAATGACCAACAGACGCCACCATTCAATGAAAACTATGTAGAAGAAGATGATAGGGACTCGCAATCCCATTGATGAACATCATTTAAACCTCATAGGGTCGACAATGAAGGTGAGGTGTACCTCACCGAAGAAGAACAAGCCTTCTTTTCGCCCGATCAAGATGAGACCAATTATGAGGATATTGATGACCCCGGCCATAGAATTTCAAAATGCTATTGAAGAAGCCCACAGGCAATATGACCTTAGGAGCAAGAGAAACCAAGATAATGTCAAGAAAGGTAACTCTGATACTGCTAAAGCTCCAGATACCATCCTCAAAAAAGCATCAAGCAGTGACAAAATCAAGGTTGAAAAGACTGATCAAAGCCAAGCTAAAGTTACCCAAGCTAGTCCTCTCTCATATACTCCTGATACTTCTACCAAGGTCACCAAAACAACTATGGCAAACAAAACCCCTAAACAAGGTCAACAAACTCAGAACATAGACAAGGTCTTAGCTGAAAAAGCTGAAACAAACATATCTAAACTTCAAGTGCCTTTTAGCTTTGAAGGCGAAATCGCTAAGATCAAAATCACCATGCCTCTTACTGAACTCATTGCCCAAAAATCTTATAAATCCCAAGTACTAAAGGTCCTAAATCTAGGGAATGATGCAAACACTGTTAATCTCACTGATGACATTCCTGAAGTATTGTTTGGTCCAAAGATAGAGGGAAAATTCCAAGAGGGAGCTACTCTTCCATTTTACATTAGCCTAAACATCCACGACCAAATCCTCCACAATGCCATGCTGGACTCCAGCGCCTCACATAATCTTATGCCGAAGGTAGTCATGGAAAGATTAGGCTTGGAAATCACAAGACCATACAAAGACTTATACTCATTTGATTCAAGCAGAGTCCAATGCCTAGGTTTGATCAAAGACCTTTGCTTTAGTCTGGCCCAAATACCCGCGAAACATCTAATCATGGATATAGTAGTGGCAGACATTCCTCCCAAGTATGGGATGCTTCTATCTAGATCTTGAGGAGCCAAACTCCAAGGGAATATTCAACTGGACATGTCATATGCCACCATTCCTGTGTTTGGTCAGAACAGGATACTCTACCGCGAATCACACATGAAATACATGATTAGCAGTCAAGATAGGCCCGATAACATTCCAATGTGTTCTTTGCGCTCCGACTTAAACTCTTTCATTATGCATATTGATGTAAACTTGGAGGAAGAGTCAGAAGAAGCTGATATAGACTTAGATCCACCACATCAGTTGTCCTTGGTACCTTATGATGAGTTGGACACTCAAAACTACCATGATCATGAACAACTGTGTCTTGAGGAAAGTAAGTTTCCCCTCTCCACAGTGGGGTTAGAGCAAGAAGCACAAACTCTCATGTACTATCAAGCAAATTGCTCTAGCTTTAATCAAACACCAGCAGTAACTTGTGGAAATTTCTTCCGGGTAAAAGCTTTAGAAGACCTTCACATCATAAACCTATTTGGAAACCGGGAGAAAGGGAGTTTGATGTTTCTACCATACCTCAAAGATTTACCATCATGTGACCCTCCTACTGCAAATGAAACTTTGACCATAACCTCAGTAGCCCAACATCTTGAGAGAATGCCAGATGAACTTCTTATAAGCAAGGATGACAGTTATAATCCCAGCATACCTGAACTACTGAAATTGGCTCATATTTTGTCCTTTCATGAAGAACTCAGAAATGCCAAAAACAGGAATTTCATGCAAAGTACTAATTTCTACAGAAAAAACAAGGGAAAACATTGTATCACTACCTTTTCTTCAAAGAACAACTTTAACAAAAGAAAACACAGCAAACTGAGACAAACTGAAATGATCAAGGAGAAAACTAGTGGCCATAGAATTTGCTTTGATTTTAGAAATAATACTGCATCTCCATATAACAAAAATCAGGTTTTTTCTACTCAAGATCATGATTCACCGATTGAAAATGTTTCTAATCATGTTTCCTTGCAAGATCATCTTTCAGATCATAAACATCAGATTCCTTTGCAAAGTAGACAACTTAAAGATTTTTTTTAGTTTGCAGGAGGTAAACCTGATTTCAAGTCCAAAATTGCTAAACCACCCAATATCAGAAATCTGTTCATAAAGGCCATGTTCCCAGTGTTAAATTTCTGTGTTGTTGCATACCTTGATGATGTCACTATCTATTTCAAGAATTATCAAGAGTACATACATTACCTGAAGAAAGCATACAGTAAGGAAAGAAGTGGAAATCAGATATTCAGAGAGGTACAGAGGGAGGATACTGGGCTGTTTAGAGATTCTTGCATGAATCCCTATGTCATGTTAGAGAGAGAAAATTTCCCAAATTTCTCTTTTCAAGTGTTAAGTGGGCCAAGGGTGAGAGGAGATCCTTACGAGGATAAGATGCTGAAATTCCGTCATTTCCAAGATTTTTGAGTTTGAAACATTTTCAGTCATTGTACATACCATTGTTTGAAATATTGAAAAAATGAAAAAATCAAAAACAGTAAAAGATAGGAAAGTCAAAAACAGTAAAAAGCAGAAAAGAGGGCAAGTGAAGATAGAACAAAGGCCCCATGTTCCAAAAAATAGTCTTTCGGAAAGCGAGCAAGTCTAAATGCCGCTGCTGGTACTTCAATGTCTTGTTCAGCTATCTAGCCTAATCATAGTTGAGCATGTTTAAATTTATTTGCTGATAAGTTAGTGAGTGTCAAGATAGTCAACATTGTGTAAGATTGACTTATCACAGAGCTTAGATTAGGGAGAGATTCTGGTTCCACATGCCTAAAACAGAACCAAAGAGAGAAGCGAGGGATGAAAAATATATTGTACATCTTAAGCCCGCTTGTCTGGTTTCCTTTTATTGCAGAATAACATTTGTGTGCAGCTTGTCTTTTATGCCGCAAATGCATGACAAATCAGACTGCTTAATCCTGATTTGATCATTTTTAAATTTCATGTTGTAGATTAGAGAATGAAATCTTGTCAAACTGCTTAATCTTGACAGTCGATCTAGTTTTAGGTAGAGAAATGAAAGGAGTTCATCAGCTTAATCTGAACTCCCGGCAGATATAAGAGTAGAAATAGATAGTTTCATTTTGCAAAAAGAAAAATATGCATTGTCAAAAGGCTGCTAGTTCAAATGCGCCAAACAGAAGAAAAAATGTTAGGAAAGATAGTGGGGTAGGTAGAAGTATCATTGATGTTAAACATGCTGACACTTTTCAGAAAGAACATCAAGAGAAGGGTAAATTTTGCGCCAATGGATAAGGCACTGGTCTTCATAATCCAAAAATATGAATTCTGGACACCTCCTGACGAGGAGCTGCCCTCCCCAAATAGAGCCACTGTTAGCCATCAGTATTTTTTACATGTTAGTGATGACTATATCTTCAGCTGAGTTTTCTAGAAACTGATTTCCTTATGTCAATATGTCATCCAGAAAACCCTCCCAAAACTTTTTTTGCCTTTCTACCTATTCAGTCCACCCCTAGCAACATCAAAAACCTCATATCACATATCCTGTCTAGCTTCAGCCTTATTGGTCTGCTCATCAGCCTTAAAAGGCAAATCCTCATCTGTTTCAAAAGTCTACCCTAAGTTAGGAAGTGGCGTTTAGGACTTTTCACCTTTGGCAATCATCAAAAAGCCAAAAAAGCCTCCATCTGCAGCAGACCTACCATGACTGATCCCTTAATTTGCAAATGAAATTGACAAACAGCCTTAAGTCGCGCCACTCATACCCCCTAGATCTCAGCACTGCATAAAATCCAATCTCAAGCTGACTATTAGGTTTTCCACAGTGTTCTATGGTTCTACAAAGACAGGAAATATATTTCATCTCATGGAGTAAATGTTTGAGTTTACAGTTAGAGGAACAGCTGCTTCTAAGTGTATTATGAGCCTGAGATGAAGCTGCAAAACAAAAGTCACTCATTAGGACCTTACAGCTCTTTCCAGCATGAAAATCACAGCAAGAAAGGGTCGCCACTGTCTCAGCAAAATGGTAAATTGTCAAGGCCCACAACCTCCTTCAATTACAAGCAGAGGGTTAGGGCGCCTCCTTCATACATAAGCAGAGGGCGCAGGCCAGTGTTGACTCAGAAGGTTGCAAAAGTCCAGGTTTGCCTTTACTGAAACAATGAAACAATATCTTCAGGTTTCATGAATGTAATTGATGACCATAACAGGAATATAGTGGAAATATGATAAGCTCAAAGGAAAGGGGAGTTTGGCCTGATAAAGGAGCTCATTTCAAACTTGCAAACCATATGGATTGTTGAACTCTAGAAGGACCTGTCATCAATAAACATTCCAAAGCATAAGTACTCTGCCTATCCACAAGATCAAATAGAACAGATGGTAACCAATGCCATTACACAAGCAGGAGAAAGGTCTTGGTTTTTTCAAGAAAGCACTGACCTTCATAGTCACAAAGGCTATTTGTCAAAGTAATCAATCATGAGATGAACAAGCCAAATATCTAAATCAGCCTTAGGACAGTACAGGGAAACAATATTACTCTGGCTAGGGTTTCTGCTGACACACAATGATGCTTGCAAGTGAAGATGCTAAGACTGATGTTTTCCAAGTGATTTACTTACCATCACCTTCAGAAAAAGGCTGTCTCGAAAAGAATTGTTAAAAAACCTTCAAATACCTTACCTAATGAAGAGCCTCCTCCATGCATGAGTAGAGGGCCAAAGCTACTGCAGGGTGCTGAAACTGATTGATACAAGAAAGCAGTGGAAGGATACCAAAGACTGAAACAAGGTCACTACACAGATGAATGACAGTGCTGATAATGTAAAGGTACTGATACTCCTATTTCAAAAAACTATCTGTCAGGCTATACCTACAGTAGGAAAGAGGCAATATTGAAATATATGTGTGCCACTGATACCAAAAAGAAAACTGTCTCCTTGAGGAAAGGTCAAGCAACAAGACAATGTCATATACCAAATTACAGCTTTCAAATGTTTTGGTGCATTATGAATAGCCCTTCCTTGCTAAAATCGCCAAGAGAGGAAAACAGTGAACATAGTTCAATTATGAAATGGTTCTGTGGGCAAAAAGAGGTAACACAATGATCAGAGCAAAATAATGACTATGTATCAAAAGAGTCCTGTTTTCATATTGCCCAAGCTTGTCTTTTCAGATGGAGGAGGCGAGTGGTATTCAATCTTATAAATAGGCAGAAGAAGTTGGTTGTGATGAATCACCACTGTTCATATGTTTTAAAAACAAACACACTTGTTATCATTCCAAAGGGCAGATTTAGCACAGAACTGCATGGAAAAGAGACCTGCAGACAAGACCTTCTAAAATGTTGTCACCAAGAAGATTTCCCCTTTAAGGTTATTATTCACTATGTTCCAAAGGTTTTTCAGCCTGTGATCATTATTGATATAGTTTAAAAAGAAGAAGCCCAACCTTTATTTTGAAGGAAAAGGGGTACTGTTTACTATACATACAAACAGAGATTTGAAAATCCACTATAGGTAAAAGATGAAGGAATTGTCAAAGTAAAGTGACAAATCACCTGTGGCATTGAAACACCGTAGCAGAAGTGGTGGAGATGGTCGACTTAATCGATCAAAATTCAGAGCTCGGGGTCAGAATCAAAAGGCATATATATATATTCAAATAACAAACCAACTGTTTGAACAAACAAACGGAGTTAAAAGTCAATGTTCAAATGACCGTTGGGATGTTTGTTTGAAAATGATATAAGTTTGAAGTGTGAGAGTGGGAAATTCACTTTCAAAAAACTAGAGTCAAAATCCCGTGCATCCACAGCATCAAACAAGCAAGAAAACTGGGCGAAAATTCACAAATTTGCACTCAGTAGCGGCGCGACGTGCCTGGGCATCATTTTACAAAGGCTTTCAACACCAGCGCGACGTGCCTGTAGGTGGGCGCGACGTGCCTGTAGGTGACCGCCCGACCACACGACAGGCCGACCCGACACGTTCCTTTTGCGCGACGGGTTTTCTCCAGAGGTTGCCGCGCGACTTTTCCAAGCTATCCAGGGTTTCTTGCATCCTTTCAAGCGAGCATCCATCAAATTCGAGGTATTTTTATGAACTCCCATCGAGTGCAAGGTGTTGATAAGTGACAAAAATGTTTGAAAATCCCGGACCTTGCCATTTTTGCTAAAAACAAAAGCAGTTTTCCTACACAGTGAGATGAGGTAATTGCAATATGGGGTTTTATGGTTAGGAACCAGTTTGTGTCGTTTTCAAATCATTGTATTTATTGATAGCAGAGGTTTCAAGAGCAGAGTGACTGTTGCCTATCTTACAAGCACACCTTTGTAACAAACTGCCCCTCCTATTTCACTAGATTTCACTACTGTAAGTTTGTTGACAGAGAATTTCTAAGGGTGGATAGGGCCATTTTCCTAGAGGGCAAGGTTTGTTGGTGGTCAAATCTGACCTTTGAAGGCAGAGGTACCAAAGTGGTGTTAGATTTCTCAAAACTTCACAAGTGAAAATGGCCACTGTCTAAAGGGCAGAGTACTTGGTGATTGCATTTGATATTAAAACAGAGGTGTAGGTATTATGTTGATCTCTTAAATTCACAAGCAGAGAGTATATTTCCTAAAAACCACTGTGCATTAGTTATACATCCAACTTGAGTCTGCCTTTCCTAGAAACCATATTGTATCATGTTGAAGACTGGTTGACAGAGATTTTCAAAGGTAAACAGCATAGTGAAGGACAGAGGTTGTTGATGTTGGATTTGACATCAAAGGCAGGGGTATAGATGTGTTGGTGGACTTTTTAAACTCACAAAGCAGAGAGTTTGTTTCCTAAACCACTGTTGCACTGATTTTACACCTAAACTAAGTCTGCCTTTTTTCATTGCACTACATTGTATCATTCTGAAGATTGTTGAACAGAGTTTTTCTGAAGGTGAAACAAGGCCATTTTCTAGAAGGTAGGGTTGTTAGTGATTGGGCATTTGTTGATGATCAAGTTTACATTGAAGCCAGATGTACAAAGATGGTGATTGACTTCTCAAATTTCATGAGTGGAAGGTGTTTTCCTTAACACTGTGGGCTAATTTTTCACCTAACCAAAAGGTCTCCTTTCTTTTCCACTGTGTGGTCTCTACAGAAATCTGCTAACAGAGGTATTTTTCAACATGAATGATCTGAAGAACAGGGTGTTAATTTTTGAAGTTTGGTTTTGAAGACACAAATACAAGTGTAAGCTGGCCTCTAACAAAGTCACAAGAGGGGTGATTGTTCAAAACTGTGCACAGGGAATCTACAAAGCAGTTACCTCATATTTTACACAGGGTACCATTGTTAAGAAGGTTACATAGCTGAAGTGTATCCAGATTTGAAGGACTGTTGTTAATAAGTGCAGAGGTGGCTTATTCAAGGAAGCATTATTACATTTTATTCAAAACCACATTGTCTAAACTATCCAAACAGTGTAGTGGCCAGTTTCAATCCAGCAGAGCATTTTTCATATAGTGAAGGCAGTTTGCCTCTTCCAAAGCTTGTTTCAAAGTCAGAATGCCTCCAAAACGAGATCACAAAGGCAGACAACATAAGAGATATGAGCCTATCTCCATAGAAGAAATCAATGCTCACCCATCAGTGCTTTTCAATTTCCATGAAGTAGGCTGTCTTGATTTCTGTCAGAGGATAGAAGAAGTCAAGAGTTTCTCGCCACTTACACATTTGTGTGCTTTGAGATTCAAGGACAAACACTTCCAGTTAGCAGGTCTTGACTTCAAAATCTCTCCAAGGTATGTATCCAAAGCTACCAAGATCCCGTATCATGGTGAAAAGTGGTTTAAACAAGCACATCTTGATCTGGAGGATTATAAACCTTTCATCAAACCTGAACATAGGGAAACCATCACTGCTATTTTCCCTTTCTCCTATCTTCTTGACAGTTATGCTCCACTGATGAAGGCCATAATGAGATATTTCACTTGTGAAGGGAGGTTTAGCCAAATATTTGCCTATCATGTTCGCTTGTTGATGCATTTTACCAGGAACAGGCAATTAAACCTTCCATACTTTTTGTCCAAAAGCATAGAGAAAATGGCAGCTACTGTCCAAAAGAAAGCTCCACCTCAGCAAATCCCTTCTCTCTTTCACCATTCCTTGGTCAAAATCATTTTCTTGCACCAGCTGGAGAAGAAAGGGGTTTCATGGGAGTCATTCATTAGCCATGACGATTTCGCCACTGTCCCTCCTTTTCATGTGTCTCCTACTCAGCCTGTCCATCGCCCAGTGCCTTTATCTAGTAGGCCTACCCCTAAAAAACTCAAGATGACCACTGGGAAGCCAAGTACACAAGGAGAAGGAGAGGGCAGTGAGCCACAGGGAGAAAAGGAGGATGATGAGCAGCAGCAGCCAGATTTTGAGGGACAGCAGCAGTTGGATATCATTGGACAGCAGCTAGAGGTTGATGAACAGCATCAAATTGAGGAAGAGGGACAGCAGCTAGAGGTTGATGAACAGCAGCAAGTACAGGAAGAGGAACAGCAGCAGACAGAGGTTGAAGAGCAGCAGGTTGAGCAAACAATTGAAGCATCTTTTGAGCCACAAGCTGGACAGGATGTTGAGGAAGGACAGCAAGCTGAAGCTGCCTCCTTGACAGTGACCAAAACTGTTCCTAAAAAGAGGAAATTGCCCAAAAAGACAACTTCTAAGCTTGCCAAGGAGAAAAAGCGCTAGATTGGCCTTCAAAGGCAAAGGTGCAGTTGGAGAAAGTGCCAAGCATGGAGGTAAATCAGCTGTCATCCCTATCCCAAGCGATGACAGTGATAATGAGGCCCGCATCCTTGAAAACCTCCTCATTCACAAAGAAGGGAAAATTGAGGTGCTACAAGAAGATCTTCAAAGGGCGAGGAATTTCAACCATTTCTTGGAGGTTGAAAACAAACAAATGAAGTATCATGCAGCCATTCATGAGGCAAGGGCCATCAAGTACAAAAAGGAGGCGGAAAAGGCGCAAGTAAGAATTGAAGAGCTTATTGGTGAATTTGATGATGAAGAGGAGGAGGACCAGCCTAGGCAAAAGAGGCCTAGAACCATCGGGCTTAGGAGAGCCTTGGAGAAACAGAAAGCTGAAGAACAAGCTCAATTCGAAGCTTTTCCTCTCACTACCCTCCTTGAGCGGGAAATTGAGGAAAACAAGGAAGCTTGGCTTGAGAGGGCTAACCAGCATTTGGAGACAAAGCTTGAGAAGGAAAACAGGGATCTTGAGCTACAGAGAAAGAGAACTCTTCACTTTCAGAAGCTTAACCAATTCGCCAGGCGCAAATTGAAGGTGGCACAAGAAAAATTGAAGAAATTGAAGGAGAGGCGCCTAGCACGGAAAGAAGCAAAAAGCACATCAGCCCTCGATATTTTGGCTTCAGCTTTGGAGCATGTCTCTATGGACCCTTGAGGGTCATGCATGCCAATTTTGGGCCTGTTTCGAAAACTTTTTGTTTTTTGGCATTTTTGGGGTTTTTCGCCAAAAACTCATAAATGCGCCATTTCAGTTTGATGAGTTGTCAAGGGAGGAGGAAGATCCCAATGGGTTCCATAATTCCATGAGCAGGTCTCCAGCGATTTTCAGGGCATTTGAAGATCATTCGCCCCTCCAAATTGGCGGAAAACAGCCTCATTTTGCACATTCTGCCCGCCATATCAGCAGCCTGCTATTTTCTGGGTTTTTGCGCACAGGTACAGTTTTGAGGGACTTTCAGAGATCAGATTGAGGTGATTCCACTTGCGCCAGAAAGCAGACACAGAGAGCTTTCCAACGAGCCATCATGAGCCTCATTTCGACATCGGGAAGGCTGCCATTTGCATCCAGCAAGTCAGGGGACCTTTTTCAGGCATAAATATGAAGTATTTTTGTAATTTTTGAACTCCAAAAATCTGCTTTTCCCAAATGTGCGTTAAGCTATTTTTATCATGGGAAAATCATGTAAAGTCAATATAATTTCCGTTTTTAGCAGTTTTTTAGATATTTTATGGGATATTTTGTGCCTTGAGCTTTGCAAAGCCTCAAGGACAAGTTTAGATATTTTGACTTGGCCAATGGGATAGCTAGTTGCTCCATGAGGTTTTCCTCCCTCAAGCCTATTTATTCCATGGTTCTCATTGTAAATCAGAGGCTGAACTTGAGAGAAAAATTAATGCATTGGTCATATGAGCTTTGAAGAATACACTTGAGTTATGATTTTTGGACTGCCTCTTGGATGCTTTTGAGGAATGTTGAAGGCTTGTTGATGGATTCCTTGACATGGTAGAATGGTATAGTGCTTTTTAATGTGTTTTGTCTTCTAGTTTTCACTCATAATTCATTTTTCTTGCTGTTATAGATCATTAAAGATTGATTTTGAGACATGCCCATGGAGGCACCTCAAAATCCCTGAATCTTCATAGCTTGATGTTTTCTTCTCCCTTAGTTATGCTAAAGAATTCTTAGCTGCTCTTTAGTAACCTAAGGTATTGGTGCTAAGTTTTATTCATCAGTTCCATGTATGTTGAGTAGGATGTATGGTTTGCCCTACCTACCTATCAGCTGCCCATAGTTCTGTCCATAAAACTTTCTCTTTGACTGATTTGTTGATCATTTTGTTGAACCAAGGAGGCCTAGTCCCGATCTAGCCCTTTGCCTAAAACTATGAAAACTTATTTTTCCAAGTGCCCAATGACTTAGAGATTATGTTTAGGCGTTCCGGCATAGTTTATGAGTTGTTATTTTGTCTCATGTGTTTTCCCCAAAGTCTGATAGCCTTTTCCCGAAGTTAGAGGGTCTTATACCTCTATGTATGGCTGGAATGTTTGATTTCTATGTATTGATTAGCTTATAGTTATTCCTAGCATGATAAATGGCTTGCTATTACATGTTTACGTCTGCTATTAACTAGTTTGCACTTGAAATCCCTTGTCTTTCATCAACTTATTGTCCATTTAATCCATTTTGCCCAGAGATCCCTTCTACTGTGAATCAAATCGGCCCTACAGCAGCTTTACATCATCACTTCATAGCTTCCTTGACCTGTTTTGACCCCATAGCCCAATTTATCTACATCTTGTCATCCAGTTTATGTATTTGATCAGTTTCATCCCTCACAAACTTAAAAACTAAAAAACCAAAAACACACTTCATAACTAGCCTAATATCAGAACATCGCAAGTAAACACACCGACATCTTTTGCACTTATAGAGAGAGCCCTCTATGAGTCCAGGAAGGCTAGGTCCTTGGGCTCCAAAGCTTGGTTTGATGTTACATCGTCATTTAGCTAGCCAATCGGCCAAATCACGGGACCCTAACATGTGACTATGTGTCGAGGAATAACGAATTGGCCGTCATAATTTCCGCCAAATTTTCTAGTGACTAGATTTGTACACAGGGAAAGCACCCGTTATGAGGATGCTTCCCTTATTTTTGATGACCGTTGTATTTTTGGGCTAGCCAATGGGCCAGTGATACTATTTTTGTACTCCGATACACATATTTTTTGATATAAATATGAGAGATCTTTTTTGCGGCTCTACATGGTGTGCTATTTATTTCGGTTTATGCATTTTGTGTTATGCTGATGGATATATATGTTTTTGGTTTTTTGTGTATGGCAGTTTAATCACGATGCATTCCAGTCTAGGATATTGTTAGCTATGCGATCAACTATTTGGTTTTGATTCCTTGATACATGTGAGAATGTAATATAATCAAATTATCTGCTTAATCTTCTGGCACGCAAATATTTTCTAAATAGGTTTGCGTCTCTGGTTCAAATGTTTGGTTTAATTGTGATACCACTAACTGGGAATCTAGGTAGACATGCATATGGTGGATGCCCTGATGGAGGGCCTCGCACATAAGTTCGATAACGACGTCATATTCTGCCTGATCGTTGGTTGTTGATCCGATGCACACGCCATTTGAACACAATGGTGATCGGTCAGGGTAGTAGATGACCCAGGCGGCTGCAGCTAATTTTTGAGACCATCGCGATGCTCCATCAACAAATCTGAAATAGGGTTCAAGTTGGTGATCCATGGTGATATTTTGAGCGCGTTTAGGTTTTTGGGTCAAAAATATCTTGGTATTGGGATTTTTGTGTACTCTAACTCTAGGGGATAAGGGCTACAGGGGCCCTTATGGGTAGAATTTCTTGAGGTAAAGGCCGTTGACGGGGTTAGTGAGGTGGGTCCCGTCCGGTTCCGTCAAGATGTATGCCTTCTGCCGGAGACAATGTTTGATGATATAGGGCCCTTTCCACAAGGTTTCGAACTTTCCTGGCCCTAAGGCTTCTTTTGCGACATCATAGCGAAGGACTAGCTCTCCCTTGGTAAATGAGCGAGGGGTGATGTGGCGGTCGAATGATGCTTCTACCCTTTTTTATGGGCCTCATTGTGTTGCAGCGATTGTTGCTTGTTTTCGTCAACTAGCTCTAGTTGTACTAAGCGTTGTTTTGGAGGCTGGGTGTCATCAAGGAGTTCGATGGCGGTATGTAAGTTTGGGATCTCACGGAAATATATGCAAAGGCGTAAGGTGCCTTGGTCTTTTGTGACAGGAATAAAGCAGAATTCCTGAGACGAGGGGGTGGTTGAAATCCTATCTTGGGCGTGCGACGATACAAGTCGTATGTGGTGAATTGTGTCACTGGCATGCGATGGGGGAAGGATCTCAGTAATGGAGTCCTTTGTGAGCCTAAGGTTGGATTTCCCGCTAGGATAGTCGATTTCTGGTAGGTGGAAGTTGTTTTTAGTACAGAGGTGCCTGAACGCTTGTAGCAGCCGGCATTCCTCCGGGGCGTGAGTATGACTGGTGCAAATGGTGTAGGGTATCACAACGCTGACATAGTAGATAGTGTGAGATTCTACACTACTCGATGTTCCATATGTGGAGGCTTGGAAAGGGTTGATTGCAGACCAGGTCGTCCTTTGTTTCCATTTTTGCGTTGTAGGTTGAGACTTGCCTTCCTTTTTGGTGGGTGGTTGACTTAATGCTGCTCTAGCTGCTCTTAGCTTGGGGAGATGCGTGCACTTAAATGTATGATAAAAGTGTGAGCAAATTCGGCAATGAGTGCGTGTGATCTTCTCTTGATTAGAGAAGTTTTTGAGGAAGAGGTGAGATTATGCAGAGACTATTTGCAAGGGGTTTGAGTTCTCTGCATTGGTTGATTCGGTGATCGTTTAGATCACATAGGCCGCATGTTATCCTTGGCTTGGTCTGGGGTATACGTGATTGGTGTGTGGTCTTATTAGGCTTGACACACCACTGTGGTGTGGGGGACGTTGAGCCGACAACATATCTTTTATGCCATTCTTGGAGATTGCTCGTCCTCTTTTCTATGGCATTAATCATGTCGATAGTGGGACGGATTCGTGAGACATAAGTACAATGTCGGTCATAATGATTACCTTGACATATCAGGCAAAATATCCGTGATATGGGGGTCCCATCGTGCTTGGTCTGAGGCTGGGCGGGGTACCATCGTCGCAATGCTGCTAAGTCAGGGCAGTGGACTACTATATGGTCCGTTTTCTTGCATAATGTGCATGCGGGTGGGATTCGTGAAGTGCCTTTAGGGGTAACTAGGGGTTCCCCACTCGGCTGTTCTTCGACTGACAAGAACATGATAGACCCGCTCATCTCCTCTGCTTGGGTCATGGAGCTGCCGATGGATTCGACATCCATATCGTCTTCTTGGGAAAGACGAACTATGGCTGAGCGGAGGCTAGCAAGGGCTAGCCGGAAGCGAGGTATGTAGTGACAATCCTCCAATAGGTGATTGTCCGCGCATAGCGGGCATGTGAATTGGGCTGCCCGTAGCCCCACGTAGTAAACTCTTTCGATTGGATACCATCTGTGAATGAGTTTTAATGTGGCACACTCTTCGAGGTAGTGGCTACGTTCATCGCATAGCGTGCAACATATAATGGGCATTACTGGGGGGCGCTCTACGTATCGGTGCTCCTCTTGTAAGTATAGGATGGTACGCTGCTCCTCATTGATAGATTGGATGGAGGGATCCTCTTGATAGGATCACTCAATCGCGTGTAAGGCGTCCCTATATCGTGGTATTTCTGGACAATGGTGCGTATAATGCCCATAGGTGTCACAGAGGGCGCATGCATGATTGGTACGCAACGGTTTGCCTATACTTTTGGTGGCAAGTTCCTTTTTGTGGGAATGCCGTTTTGAGGTGCCTGCCTCGCAGCCGAGGAGTGGTTTTAACTCGTCCAAATCCGGTCATATGTGAGTAGGGTGTCCTGTGATATCACATATAGCGCAGGCTGATGACTCCCTTTGCATGGTGGGGGTCACCACTTTCTTTCCTTTCTTGGCGATTTTCTTTGTCGTGGTCGTCGGTTTCGCAGTGGGAATTTCCCTTGCGGGGGTGGTTTCGACTGCTACTTGGGTAGGTTGGGGCTCCTCGGGACTGGGGGGCTTTAACCCAAACGCAGTAACGTTGGTAGCTGGCGTTCCTGGAGGAGGAACGAGATACCACACTGGGAACGCCAATGATATATTGGGTAATACCAGTGTTGCCAACACCTGCTGGGAGGTGAAGCCAGGAGGTGGGTAGAGGAAAGGAGTTTGGGAGGCGGCATAGACTAGGGAGGCTGCAGTAGCTGATGCCTCGGTGTCGTTACTGCTTGAGTTCGTGTCCTGACAAACCTCGGTGCTTGATGTGGACATCATGCATACCGGGGCCCTTGTGGCATCGAGCGATACCTCAGGGATAATAGGAGGATCTCCTAGGAATGACCCTAGGACGGACGACGGTTTGAATTGGCCAGGGCCATATTCTTGATACCGTAAAAGACCATTTGTGGCTGTATCTACATAGGGTAGAACCATATCTGTGTTGGTCAAGGGACGCTTTTCACTGTGTGTCAGTTCATCTATTGTGATCATTCGATCCTCGTGGGGGAACATCATGATGTGGAAAACGAAGGATGCTATGGAAGACATGGCGTACATGTAACTCTGCCCAAGGAGTATATTGTAATCCAAGTGAGCGTCCAAGACTTCGATGTTTATGTGGACCGTCTTGCCGGCTAAGTAGACCGGTACATTCTGGAAGAAGCTGACGGGGGTCAAAGGACGACCATCGTATTCTCTGAGTGTGATGATGGAAGGTTTGAGTTCGGGGGCTCCTAACTTCTGCCATACATTCTTTGACATGACACATGTGGATTCACCCTTGTCAATGACACATCGGTGAATAGTGATATTCTGTACCGATACTGGTATCTGGAAGGCGACCATGGAGGGAAGCCTAGGGGTGGCTTTGTCTAAGTCAAAGGCCATCATGCGCGTGTCGACAGGGTTGACGGCGCCTAATGCAGAAAGTAGGGCTTTCAGTTGCTTTGGGCATGATTGCAGTACTTCCAATGTGGACATAGCAGCAGGTGATTGAGCTAAATCGTCTACGATGCTGTAATTGTGGGCTGCTTTGGAGTAGCTACCTACTCGCTTATTAGGCCCTTTTACCATTTTTGGCAACGGTTCTAAAGGAATCTTTGGAATGGTTAAAGGTGCAGTCAGCGCGTTCGTACTAGCCCCTAAAGTACTGGTCTCTGGTGGGGTGTCATAGATATGATTCCGAGTTTGGAAAAATATTTTTTCCCCAGCCATGTAAATTTCATGGTTGTTTTTCCTGGAATCATCGGGGTTTTGCTGCTGAGTGCTGACCATTCCTTGATGGTGGAAGGTTTCTTGCATAACCGCAGTTGTCTGGGAAGATCCTTTTTGTCCTCGGTTACTCTGAAGATTTTTAAGCTCAGGGAGTTCGAGACAGTGGTGAGTATAGTGCCCGTACTCACCACATATTGAACAAGAATGGTTTGTTCATAGAGGTGGCCTTTTGCCTTGCTTTTGGGCATTGCTTGGCTCCTAGTTCTGATTCTGGTTGGAGTTACCTCCAGTGTGGGATCACGATGGGCACTGTTGGTTGCTGCCCCCCTGCCCAGGGTTCCCTTTGAGCTTGTTTTTTACCTTTCTCTTAACCACGTTAGGAGGATTATTCTCCTAATAATACTGGTGTGGTTGATTTTGGGACGGCTGCACAAATTTCACCTATGCATTGTTTTGCGTAGGTGGGTTATGTGCTTGGGACTAAGCATATTGTTGTCCCATGTTTGCACCTGGTCGTTGGGGGAGAGTTCTTCCATCAATTTTTCTTCCCGCGTACTGGGTCCCCTCAGCCGGAGGATAGGGTCCTCCTTGGTGATACGCTGGCGCCCTATTAGTCAAATCTTGCTGCTGCATATGATGACTTTGAAATCTGGGTTGATATATGTTGTGGGTAGACCCATGTGTGTAACCAGGATTCTGACTGCTGCTGCCTAGGTACCCTTTGGTTATTGACCCAATAAGTCCATCTGCAGAGTTAGACGCACCTGAAAATTCTTGATAAGATTGCAGGCACGAGGCGTTCGGCAGGATATTGTATATGTATCCTGATTGCGTGTAGATCAGTTCAAGCTATTGGACTTTACTGATTGCGTCCTCTTCGGATGTGGGGTTACGTTGTGCCACATCCTTTGAAATCTCTGCCATTAGAGTTTTCAAGAATAAATCTAAAAGGACTCGGTTGTCGAGTTGTACTTTGCATAAACTGCGACGCCGTCTCCACTCATGGAGATGTTCTAAAATATGGGTAGAGGGGGATTGTTTGAAATGAGTCAGTAACTCCATTCTAGAATCGTGGTGAATGGGTAACTGAAAGTATGTGAGGAACGTGGTAGCAAGGGCGCTAAAGGTTCTATGTGAAGCAGAAGTTTGCTCTATGTACAATTTCGTGGCCACTCCCGTAAGAGTGCGTTGAAACAGCCTCAATCGAATAGTATCGTCAATGATGTTATTTGATGAGCACCATAGGTGAAAGGTCATTATATGATTTCCTGGGTCTTCCGCTTGATTTCCTTCAAACTTTGGTATGTCTGAAGGGAGCTTCGTGGGCATGGGAGGCCAATTGGGGTCGTGTGTGATGGGGTCATTAGTGAGCTTGGTCAAATCCGGTAGATTTAACGCCGCTAAGAAGGGTGACTGGGAGGTTTACGCCATGGCAACGTGTGAAGACACGAAGTTCTGGTTAGAATGAGGGTTATTCTGTGACGTATCTTGTTGTGAATTCAACTGGCTTCCCGTATGGGATGCACTCCTTTGCCCCCCAGAACGATTTTGAGTGTCGACGAGGTTAGGTTTTGGAAATTTTTTTTGAGGGGATTGAGTCTGTGATCACGAAAAATTTATGGCCACATACATAAAACAAAGTGAAAATGAAATGAATTTTCCTTTAACTTAATCTATGTGATCAATCAAGCAAAAAAAAGGTTTTGTTTGTTTGCGCGTGATACTCAAAATCCTAGAAGACTTAATACGTCCTCACACACTCAAAAGTAACTAGGCCTTGAGAATATTTCTTGCGACTCCTGACACAACGTCCTGTAAGAGCTGGCGACGCCCCCAGTCAGCTGAACAAAATCAACCAAGGTAAGGGTAGAGGGTCTGCCGCTTGCCTGCACCGTCACTTATAGGGTAAAGGATGCCCGAGTTTTGGCCACTAAGAACCACCGTCCCACGTGAGCGTTCGAGTCTTAGGCTTCTTGGTAGTCAACTAATAGTACCGAGTATCAGCCGGGTCAGGTAGCCCCAACTGATACTGCACGCACTGTGCCTAAGCCTAACCCCCTTTGAATCGAGTCTCTGCCGAGCTTGGGTTTTCTTTTCCGTGGGCTGATAGGTGGATTTTAAAGCTCCCTAAAAACACAACTTCTATGTTTCAATGTGAAGTGTGATCAAGGCAGCTTATTGGATGCCTACACCCTTGATCTTAACTTAATCTATAAATTCTCTTGTGGCCCCTGTGGGGAGAATTTAGTGAGTTGGTTTAAGTTATTTTTAGGTGGCTTTATTTTCTTAGTGGGTGAATGTGTGTGAGCGTATGGTGAACAATCTCATAATTTGAACATATGGATATCGGTGATCCTTTACAAAAGTCCCCTAGTTAAACTATGTGACGTTGTTCCTTGCTCAAATAGAAAGCATTTGCGGATAATGGGCCGCTTCCAAATCTTCCTAGTTAGTCTATGTGAGTGACTAAAGGGAGATGGCGAATCACGAATGTAGAGCATTCATATGCTTGTCTAGGGTCACCAACTGGTGCAAAGACAGCAGGGATTACTTGCTCTAATTGGCTATTCAATCCTAGTCCCGCAATTTCCTAAATGCAAAAATTGAGTTTAAACTAAACAATTTCTACACTAGCTTATGCATGTGTGGTCATGAGCCACTTACTTGGACTAGTTAAGCTAAGTGTGCATACCAAAATGTGCAAAAAACATAAATTGTTTGGAAAGCAATGGTTAATTCGCCCCCTACTTAAACTATGTGAACACTTTTTGCAAAAAACCAACTTAAATGAAAACGAACTAATTGCCTACGAAAAGAAGCAAAAAATGAGTTCTCAAAAGTTGTGGGGTATCAACACAGGTGTTGGCAGATACATTAGGGGCTGCCCAACAGACTTACAAGCAGAAAAAATGAAGAAAATATGGAGAAAAAAATCTCTCTGCAATTTGCGTGCAAAAGCCCTTAACAGGTGCGCCTTCCTGCGCGCAGGTCACTCCTGAATGCGCGCAATGTGCCTCTGTGTGAAAAAATTGTGCGCAAAAGTCTTGCAAGTAAAAGATTCGGAGCTACCTTCTTCAGTCTATCACCTCAGTGAGTCTAGGGACTGCAAGATGGGGTCAGAGGACTGTCAACTCCACTCCAACATAGACAAAGGGTCTCCTGCAAAAGATGGCACAACCACATAAACTTGAAACACGTCAGTGGATTCACCAATCCTGTCGTGGTGGATTCGACACATGGGTGTATGAAATCACACGAGATTAGAGAGTGTGGTCTACTCTCTAAACTATTGGTAACAGGGAGAATGTGGGGGGAGCTCAAAAGCATAAAACTTAAATGAAATAATATGTTGAAGTGTGCTTTAGTTAAAAAACTATGTAATATTACAAATCTGTAAATTGAAATATTTGATCAAATATTGGTTATACGCTTGTCAAAAAAATCTCATAACAGATGTTATAATGCAGATCCTTCAATAAATACAATGTTGTGGACAATTTTGTCACCTCCTAGAGACAGTCTAGAGTTGTTATAGACCAGTGCCTAGGACATATTAATATAGCAAGGAGCTCATTATATAGCTTCGGTTGTCAGTCCAAAAATCCCGCTTACTATCTCTTGTTGAACAAGGAAGATAATTTGAATGGGACCAATCTCTCTCAAAAGCTAATACAAAGATAAGAATGATGTAGGAACATCATGTAAAACTCCAATATAAAGGCTTCAGACAGTTAAGAGACAACTTACTGTAAAGAGGGCCAGTTCAAATGATATATCACAGAAATCAAATATCAAAGAGTGGATGCAGTGAGTGAAATTAGGAGAAAATACCAGTTAGACTGATACCCAGATATACAACAAAACCATGCATGGGCTTGTCAATTCAAGAATCCATACACAATCCTGGCATTTTAAAAGCACCCTTCTAAAATAATTGATATAGTAGAAAATATGGAAGAGATGAGCATGGAACAGTACATCAAGACTAGGCCTATTTAAAGCACTTGACTAATTCCAGAAAGGGCACCAATTGAGGTGAATCCTTACTGCAAACTAGTGAGCCACTCTCATTATAGAACATGATACAAGAAGAAAATAGCATGAAATGAGAGATTGTATTAACACATAAAAGAAATTACATACTGTGAGATACCAAAGACCAGAATCCTCATCACAGATATAACTCCTCCTCACTGAGACCCATTGGGCTCTGAACCTTCATACAGAAATATTACAAAATGTATACAAAAGTCTTCTCGTTGCACAGTTTGCTGATAGAAATCTGGAACCCTTCTAATGTCTTATTTCTGGGCTTTTATAGAAAAGAAAGAGAATTCTCGAGAAGGAGGTAGGTGGGGCACACTTAATGACTTAATTTGAATAAAAATGGCGGAAAAAATTCGCGCCCATATCATGAATGACTACCATATAAATGACTGTACTTGGCTGAAGGGGGAAAATCTGTTGCAATAAAGCCTTGAGGTTGCTCGGGTTCGTGCAGGGTACTCTCGGCCCCTTGAGCCTGAAGCTGGAATTTATATTTTCCGGTGCCGGACACTGAACTCCTTGGTCTTCTGTTGATATTCTTTGTAACCTCATTTATGTTTCCAGTTACCAGCACCCACCCATTTTGAATTGCCTTGGGAATTTAATAAATGTTCATTTAGCTTCCATAAATGATGGTCTTATCAGTATATCTTCCCAGATATTTGCTCCATCATTCTGCACCTGTTGAATGGTCCTTTGAAATGTATTCGGTCTCTGTTAATGGGAACGGAAATTAATGGAGGCTCCTGTTGCTGCAACCTGCAAAAATCCATAAACATTTTAAGGAAAACAGACACTGGGGCAATGGCGTGATGAGGAACATACGAGTGAAAGTGAAGACATGCAGAAATGGTGAAAAATGGAGCATAGGGGAAAACACAAGAGAATGGTGGAGAATGACTGGGGTGGATGTAGATGACACGCAGGCGTACGGGAAGATTAGCGGAGGGGATGACGTGGATATTATGGAGTGGGACCCGGGGATCTAATCGCAATCGAAAATCACAAGAGGGAGAGGGGAGGGATGACACACAGATAACTTCCAATGCGATTGGGGGAAAATCCCCTTTTTAAAACAGAAATTCCAATGGTTTCATGATTTACCATGGAAAAGGCCTTTTATACGGACAGGCGGAAGTATCACATGGTGGGGCCCAGCAGGTCCATCGCGATCGGAGATTTTGCCATGGAGGTGATTGCAATCGTGACTGGGAGGAAGTGTGACGTGATCGATCGGGGGAGGATGGAGCGATCGGGGTGATGGGTAAATCAGAGAGGTGTGATGACCCGATTAATCGCATCGCAAATATTTGTGATGGATTAATCAGAACGGTTGTAACTCGACTCTCGATTGGAACGGACATTGCGATTGCGATTAATAAATGAGGTTTTATATACATAAAATTTTATAATGAGGCTTCATAATGATGCACGGCGGGGAAGTGGTTTGAGCTTGCAGCAAAAGGGGCCAGGCCTTAATGTAGTATTTGAATATGGCATTTCGACTCATTTGAATAATTAGATGAAGATCTGGTTGGGTACAACATATGATATGTGAAGCAATCAAGAAAAATCCTGGGTTTGTGACAAAGGATTTGTAGAGACATGATCGAACCATAAAGTACCATTAAAACTAATTTTACCGAAATGTACATAAAGGGTCTCAAAATTTTGCGCAGAAAATTATGGGGTTGTTGTGGACACAACGGAACTTTAATAGGTTATTATAATAACTATAACATAATCAACTAGAGGGGGATTTGAGTTATTATTCAAGTTGCTTCATTTCACTACACATTAAATAGCTCATTTTAAGACTATTGTGAATGGTGTTTCCCATGGGCTATGTAACATTCCAAAACTGGAAATTCTACAACAATGAGAATACCCTAAGGTATTACAGAGTTGGATATGCAGCAATAAGGCTGATAACTGATGTGAAATGACAGATACTTCAATAAAATATGCACAGCAGCAACTTTATACAGCGTTTTATGGACAAAAAGGTGGGGAAAAGTGATGATTTTGGCCCTAAAATGAGTGTATTCAGAGATCTACGTAAAAATAGGGGAAACGGATCTGGGATATGTTATCTTAGTCTATATGGAATCTCCATACAAAATTTCAGCAAAAAAAAATGTGTTTTTCTATGTTAAACAGTTCCTCCATTCTCGATTAGGCTAGAAAACCCTGATTTCCCATGACTTGGAGTATGCAGAAATTACTAAAGCTTCTACAGCATTATTTTCTGAAGGTATTAGCTGATTTTATGCATGAAAATCAGTATGGAAACTTATAATAAGATTCAAATTATTTAGACTGAAAAGCATATCTTTTTATAAAAAAGGGAAGGCCCAAAGAAGTCTCTTTTGTCTTTCCCCAACCATGATAAAAGACTGCATAACCATGACAACGTTATTTTTAGGGCTGAAGCAGAAATTTATTAATTCTTCAGATCTAGATCAGATCTGTACATAAAAATTTAGATCCAATATAGATCCATGTACAAGAAAGGCTGATCTATACATCCCCCTTGGGGTTTTGCTCAAAACATGAAGCACCAGAAGTAGATCTGAGATCTAAGAATGTAGATCTGCAGAATGATTCAGAAATTTATGAATATTACAATGGTATAGAAGATTAGATCTGAAAAAAACATGGATTGGATGGCCAATCCATGGATCACCACAGTGGAAGGAAGAATCCCAACACCAGAGATCTCTTCTCCA
This sequence comes from Pinus albicaulis, assembly GCA_034641835.2. Lineage (NCBI taxonomy): Eukaryota > Viridiplantae > Streptophyta > Pinopsida > Pinales > Pinaceae > Pinus > Pinus albicaulis. The sequence continues at coordinate 993,735,225 of CM076581.1, forward strand.
AAATGCAAGCAAAACACCCTGCAGCTTTAGATCTGCAAATAACGTTGTCCAGGGAAGGAGAAAATGCTGTAGCCTCTGAGAATGGAATGGCCTGATGCCAAGGTGTAGATCTGAAGCACAATCAGCAAATGAACTCTTCCAGGAGGTTAAAAGAAACACTTACTGAGAAGAGCCACTGCTATCATATAGATCTGAGCAGATCTAGATCTCCAATCTCTGCAACTCACAAGAACAGCTCAACCCACAATAGGAGCAACCCTATAAATGTAAGGTGAAGCTTGGACCAATCCTGATAGTGGGCAAGTTAGAACAATTCTCCTCCAAGAGCTACTCAAGGAAGGAGGTGGGATTCCTGAACAGGAAGTCCCAACAAGGGATGACTAAGCAGACAGACCTTCAGAAATAACAATATTCAACAACCTTTTCTTGCTGCCCTCCTCTTCCTTTTATAAGATAGGAGTCTTGCCAAACCCTAAACCACCTTGAATCACTTAACCCTTTTCACATTAGATCCTCCTAGAACTGTGCTGTCCCTCAAAGAGGTTCAATGCATCTAGACTGCGATGTTTGACTTGGTTAAAGATGGCCCACTCTCGTGATTTAGACCCATTCACACCTGTAGGAGTTTATTTAAATAGCCCAGATATGTCTTTGTTCACATAGGCATTGATTTATTCTTAGTTTTTAGGAGTTTTACATGTCATCCTTCCCAATTTATTCATCAATCATGAAATGTAAAATAAACAAGGCAAAATTAATATTCCTATTAGCTGAAGCTAATTTAGGAATATTACAGTCTCCCCCTCCCAAATGTTGCTTGTCCTCAAGAAACTACAAGGGTGCTGCAAAACTTCCCCTTCTTCTCTTGTGGCCTCCTCATCTATTAGTCTCCACCATTGCTCTGAATCTTCTGCAATAACTCTATCTTCCAATGGTCCTCCCTCAATATGCAAGTTAGCCTTTGGTGAATAAACCCAAGGGCTCTCATCATGAAGAAATGGAAGGTTGTTGTGGAAACCTTCTTGCTGATCCATGGCCTCCTCAAGATAGAAGTGATGACAATCATGGGGATTTTCATGATCCATGGAAGACTCCCATCTCCATGCTATCATCCAAATGAAGTGGATCACCTCCCATCTTGGAAATCCATAGAAGAACTCCCTCCCATCACATATGAGAGGCATGTTTCCAACAAACATATGGCTCACTTTACAAAGAGACAAGTGATCTATCATAGTGGCCATACAAAATCTCATGCTCCCCTTGAAGCATGCAATGCAAAAAGAATGGGGGACTCCATTCCCCAAGGAAACATCCAACAAGTGTGCCTCTCCTCCAACCATGCTCCCAAGAGTAAGAAAATTTTCATCATATGGAATCATGATTAGAATCATGCTAGTTGCCATGTATGATAAATGAGAAGGAAGATGTTCCCTCATGTGCAACCAGCACAGTTTTATCCTTAACTGCCATAGAATAGGATATGACAAGTGCCTTCCCCAACACTTTTTTGCTGCCTCATGCCTTTGGAATGCTTGGAGAATGTACATCATATTTGGTGTAAAATAATCACACCATGAAGAATATAATAGCTTTCCAAGGTTCTCCAAGGAATAATCTACATCAACATAGTTCATGGCCTTGAGTAGCCCATGAAACCCATCATAAGTAGTGCCCCTTTTTGGAGCTATGTTCTACAAATGAGTGTTAGAAAAATATAAGCATATAGGAGATACATGATAATGCTCAAAAATACAAGCCTCTCTATATGCTTATTTTACATTAGTGGGGTAACTCATGGATGAGTTCCCTCTCACACTCAATGAGTAAGGAGATGTGAATGATGGCTCCTCCCAAGAGCTATGTTCCTACTCCTCTACCAAGTATTCCATGCACATCTTCATATGAGAGTGCACCTCTTCTTTGAAACATTCCCATATGAATCCACCCAAGAGTGTATGATATGCTTTAATGAAACCAGTGGGTTTGGAAGCAAGATCTCATAGGTGGCATCTAGTAGTCTCTCCTTGAGCTTGGAGTCACTAACCAAAAGAATAAGATTATAGAAATAGATAACTCCATCAACCACCCTGAACCTCTCATCCTTTACTTCCCCATCAAGAACCCCCCATGTGAAAAGGTCCTTGGAGTATTCCATCATGAGTTGGGAATCCCAATAAGGATCCAAGCTCTCCAATAATGACAGCGTTGTGGAAGTTTGAAATGTAGCCCTTGTCTTCTCATGGCTCCCATCTTTGACATCCTTGATATCAAAATCACATGTGGGAGTATCAAAATATCCTCTTTGCTACCCCATTTGAAGCTGATATTGCTCAAGACAAGATTGAAGAATATGAAAATCAACTTCCCCTCAGAAAGTCCTTGTCTTCCAAAACTTCCTCATTTTGGCCCAAGTGTACAAGAGGGTTAGCATCCCCTTGCCATGTTCAGAAATATTATTTGTGAATGAAGAGATCATGGGCTGCCCCAAAGATATGGAGTTGCCATGTGTCATCATGCTCATGCCACCATATACCTCTGGTTTCTCCTCTCTCAACACAGATATCTGAGTGGGAGTTAGCAATGCCCCTTTCAGGAAATTACTCATCTCTCTTCTGAATTCATGAGAGATTATCTGTGCTGTGATAGATTCTCCCAAGGCTCCCTCCTTAGCCAAGTATGAATATGCTTCCCATATTTGAGAGAACACTTTATATTTCCTCCTATCAAGAGTTTCTCCTAGTAAAGTACCTCCTTGCAAAGAGGTGTCAAGGCATAGAGTAGAATGTGGATGTAGGTAGACAGATTTGCCCCTACCTTTAATGCATAGGTCCTCTTTCCTTCCTTGTGATCCCAAGATTTGAAGTAGAGAAGGGTTCATTTTTTCCACCTTGTGATGCCCTTCCTCATATTTTCTTTCTTATCTCTCCAAGATCTCATCATTTGACAATGATAGTACATGATGCTCATGTGTTATGCCAAGAGCTCTATGTGTGAGACCTTGTGGAACTCCTTGCAAGAGTGCAAGAGTTTATTCTCTTGGAGAAAATGCTCCATCTTCATCTTCATGAGGTGCTTGAAGTGCTTTTGTTTTGACTGTGTTATGATCTCCTGTCTTCTCCTCCTTTTCAATAACTGAAATTGTCTCATCATCAATAAGAGACCTTAGATCTTGGTCATCTATTGAAGGAGAAACTTTCATGATTTCCTCCTGAGAAGAGGACCCTTCACTCAATGGAGATATTTCCCTTGGAAAGGAATCAAACAAAATTACACCCTCTTCCATGGTCTTCAAAAATGGAGTTGCATTCATAGACCCTTCCAACTTATGCAAAAGTTTCATCTGATGTGGTTTGATAGTGTCAACAGAAGATGTTACATATGGAGCTTCATCAAACCTTTCTATCAATCTTGCAATAAACCTTGCATAGGTAGTTGTATTTGCGTTCTTTAAGGAAAAAGACTCAAACAACCACCAAGCATATGCTTTACCTTCAAAATGCATCGCTGCTACTTTGATGGCTTCAATCTTTGAAACTTGATGTTGTTGCATGAAGTTGTCTAGCTCCTCCACCCAAACCTTGACTGGACATTTAGGTGATCCATCAAAGATAGATAGATAGAATATACCCTTATCATGTTTCTCCTAATTTGTTTCTTTTCCCTCTTTGATCTTTCAGAACCCTTGGAAGTTCAAGTCATCTTTGAACTCCTTGGATTGAGCTTCATACTCCTCCAAATACTCTCTAAGAGTCTCCTTTTTGGGCACACCTCCTTTCTTCCTCTTCATGAAGAAAGCACAGAAAGAACGCTGAAGATTTGGTGATATGGATGAGTGCACATATCTATGAGATGAGGATTTAGAATTTTCCTCATGTATAGATCTTGTAGATCTGATCGGAAGATCTTTCTGCTCTTGAAACTTTCTAGGAGTTTCACTACTTCTTCTTTCTTCTTCTTGTTGAACATCCTTGGAAAGGTTCTTCTTAGATCTGAGAACTGATGAGAGAAAACTCATAGTATTCATCATTATAACCTTTCTCCTTGCTCTACAGAACTTTGTCTTGAAGCCACAGGCTGAGCCAAAGATCTTGCTCTGATACCACTATAATGTTCCAAAACTGGAAATTCTACAACAATGAGAATAACCTAAGGTATTCCAGAGTTGGAGATGCATAAATAAGGTTTATATCTGGTGTGAAATAAAATATAATTCAATAAAATATGCAGAATCAACTTTATACAGTGTTTTATAAGGCAAAAGGTGGGGAAAAGTGAGGATTTAGGCCCTAAAATGAATGTATTCAGATATCTGCGTAAAAATAAGATGGGAAAGTGGTTGGATATGATAGCTAGAGTTATTATGGAATCCCATGTCAAATTTCAGCAAAAAAAAATGTTTTTTTCTATGTTAAAAAATTCCTCCTTTCCTAACTAGGCTAGAAAACCCTGATTTCCCATGACTTGAAGTATGAGAAATTTAATAAAGCATAAGAGCATAATTTAATAAAGGGTTTAGCTGCAATAGGACATAAAAAATTATGAATCAGATCAGAGACATAGCTCATACATTTTACAAAAGAAAGAATGAGACAATACAGGATAAATCCTTAGAAACGAGGTGCTGCAACCATGATAAAAGACTGCATAACCATGACAGCGTTATTTTTAGGGCTGAAGCAATAGTTCATTAAGTCTTCAGATCTAGATCAGATCTTTACATAAAAAATTATATACAATACAGATCCATGTACAAGAAAGGTTGATCTATACATTCCCCTTGGGGTTTTGCTTAAAACATGAAGTACCGGAAGTAGATATGAGATCTAAGAATGCAGATCTATAGAATGATTCAGAAATTTCTGAATATTGCAATGGTACAGAAGATAATATTTGAAACAAACATGGATTGGATGGCCAATCCATGGATCACCAAAGTGAAAGGAAGAATCCCAACACCTGAGATCTCTCCTCCAAAATGCAGGAAAAACACCTTGCAACTGTAGATCTGCAAATAATGCTATCCTAGAGAGAGAAACAACATTGTAGCTTCTGAAGATGATTTGGCCTAATTCCAAGATGTAGATATGAATTATAATCAGCTAATGAACTCTTACAGGAGGTTAAAAGACACACTCACTGAGAAGAGCCACTCTTATCATCTAGATCTGAGTAGATCTAGATCTCCACTTGTTGCAGCTCACATGGACAGCTCAACCCACAATAGGAGCAGCGATGTAAATGTAAGGTGAAGCTTGTCCCAAGCTTGATAGTGGACAAGTTAGAACAATTCTCCTCCAAGAGCTACTCAAGGAAGGAGGTGGGATTCCTGAACAGGAAATCCTCACAAGGGATGTCTAAGCAGACAGACCTTCAGAAATGATAATCTTCAACAACCTTTCCTTGCTACCCTCCTCTTCCTTTTATAATATAGGAGTCTTTCCAAACCCTAAACCACCTTGAATCACTTAACCCTTTTCACATTAGATCCTCCTTATAGAAATGTGTTGTCCCTCAAAGAGGTTCAACGCATCTAGACTGTGTTGTTGACTTGGTCAAAGATGGCCCACTCTTAACCATGACAACATTATTTTTAGGGTTGAAGTAGTAGTTTATTAATTCTTCAAATCTAGATCAGATAAGTACATAAAAATTTAGATCAAATACAGATCCATGTACAAGAAATGATGATCTATACATTCCCCTTGGGGTTTTGCTCAAAACATGCAGTACCAGAAGTAGATCTGAGATCTAAGAATGCAGATCTGCAGAATGATTCAGAAATTTATGAATATTGCAATGGTATAGCAGATCATATATGAAACAAACATGGATTGGATGGCCAATCCATGGATCACCACAGTGAAAGGAACAATCCCAACACCGGAGATCTCTCCTCCAAAATGCAGGAAAAACACCCTGCAGCTATAGATCTGCAAATAATGTTATCCTAGGGAGAGAAAAATCGTTGTAGCTTCTGAAGATGATTTGGCTTGATGCCAAGATGTAGATCTGAAGTATAATCAGCTAATGAACTCTTCTAGGAGGTTAAAAGACACACTCACTGAGAAGAGCCACTGATATCATCTAGATCTGAGCAGATCTAGATCCCCACTTGTTGTAGCTCACATGGACATCTCAACCCATAATAGGAGCAGTGCTGTAAATGTAAGGTGAAGCTTGGCCCTAGCTTGATAGTTGACAAGTTATAACAATTCTCCTCCAAGAGCTACTCATGGAAGGAGGTGGGATTCCTAAATAGGAAATCCTCACAAGGGATGTCTAAGTAGACAGACCTTCAGAAATGATAATCTTCAACAACCTTTCCTTGCTACCCTCCTCTTCCTTTTATAAGATAGGAGTCTTGCCAAACCCTAAACCACCTTGAATCACTTAACCCTTTTCAAATTAGATCCTCCTTATAGAACTACGATGTCCCTCAAAGAGGTTCAATGCATCTAGACTGCGCTATTGACTTGGTCAAAGATGGCCCACTCTTGTGATTTAGACCCATTCACACCTGCAAGAGTTTATTTAAATAGCCTAGATATGTCTCTGTTCACATAGGCATTGATTTATTCTTAGTTTTCATGAGTTTTACATGTCCTCCTTCACAATTTATTCATCCATCATGAAATACAAAATAAATAAGGAAAAATTAATATTCCTATTAGTTGAAGCTAATTTAGGAACATTACAGGCTAAACTTGAATAATGAGTTATGTGCCTAGTAAATATAAAATATGTTTATACTACTTGCCTTCTTTACATTCTAAAAATTGTTAGTGGGAAATATAAATTATTTCATATCTCTTGACTAGCATATATATATATAAAGAAATAAAAATAATAATAAAAGGAAGTATTAGGAAGTATAAGAAAACTTGTCAGGGTACTGAATAGGCTTTCTGACAGCAAGGCTATGCATGTATGGTACTAAGAAAAAATTTCCAGGATACTAAATAGGCTTGTTGGAAGTGGGTCTATGCATGGTAAGAAATATGGGGAATGCACATTGGCATGCATCTAACTCACTCCATATAAAGGCCTCGAGTCACATTCTGAAATAATTGTCATTAAATTTAGAGCTAGGAAGAATAAAGCTCATATTCGCTTTCAGAGAATGGCTTTAAGATCCTTCAAGTATTATGCTTTCAAGTTTTATATTTTAAGAAAATAAAGGCGTTTCCATGAAAGTGGGACCCTTAGCATAGGTGATTTATGTTTCTCATGTAAAGGGGCTTGTTCATACACTTAGATAATGTAAGACCTTGATAAACAAAGAAAAATATAACACGTTCATCTTGGGAATATATATTTTTGTAATCCTTTTTTCCCTATTTTGTATCCTCTTGTCATCCTTATTTAATACCATGGCATTCAAGTCACTTTTATCTAAAATTAAGGTATTGAGGTGATGAATTGTTGACTTAGACTAATCATGAGATGCTTTGTAGAAATTCTGATGGTAGCAAAAATACTACTACAGACCATGATATGGTAAAAATGAATCTAACCACAGTTTAGTAGTTCTCTTTCATTGATTTTTCAGTCGTCAGCAGTATCTAGATTCAACAATACAATGCATCAACAATAATAAGCACCACATAGTTAACTTAAAAATTTAACATTCATGTTTGCATAGCTAGTATTCATTAATCAACAAAATTATATAGCCATCATGCATCAACATCATCCTCATCAATTTCAACACATATTCCAAAATAATTGAGGTATGAAGGGTCAATAAGTTTCTTAAAAGAAAGGAACAATTGTTAAACCTAATTCATTATTTGTTGCAATTACTATAGTGTTTGTATGGAAGGAAGTGTGAATGATGAAAGAAGGTTGCATGAATCTATTGATTGCATTTGAAAAAATTGGTGACTCCATGTTATCAACTCTATTTTGTTTGCATGAGGAAATGAAAAAGTGTAGGCATGGCGGAGATGATGAGTTGCCAAAATTTCATTTTTTTACCATTCCAAGCACCCATTTTCAATTATTTTATCATAATTCTTTCACCATCTATTACCTATGCATTATCGTACTTATCTAGTTTCTCCATGAATGTGTCATAATAAATCCAAGAACGTTGAAGTACATAATTATTGTCATTTTCCATGATTTTTAACAAATTAAAGAGGATATTTCTTCATTTATTACTAATTATGGATTTCCAGGCTTGGTTCCCATTATTTCTATGTAGCCCCCAGGGTTATCAAGTTTCACTTTATTTACTAGAAGCACAAAACATTCCAACTACTTGATGTGTAGAATGGTCGAGCTAATAGAAGTGCAAATGTTATGTTGATCTAGCTGAAAGAAGCCAAGATACCGAAAGTGAACATGCAATGTTGAACCACCTGAAAGCATCCAAGTTACTGGAAGTAAGGACACATGAATCTGGTGGACACACCATTTTCGGAGACACAATATTCCACTAGTTAAGCCAGTTTGTACATATTTTCAATTACCAGAACGTCCTGTAGCTAACCACCAATAATGCATTTTTTAGTTGAGATATTTATCCACTAAATAATTCAATGGAATTTATTCCTAGTATCATAAATATTATTTCATATCATTCTCATTCCACCTAGGTCATTTCTAGAACCCTCCAACAAGGATTAACGGTTCATACATATAACAAACCCAAGAAAAAAGTTCATGTAATAAAATTTAATAAAGGAAAAATAAAACCACGGTTAAGGGACACTTATTCCAAGCTGAATGTTGGGAAAATATATCCTAATGGCCATCATTATATGTTTTTATGGCTAAGAGAAATTGGAAAAGGCAATGCCTAAGGAATTAAAAAGGAAAAAAGGTATTTTGAAACATTTATTTATGAAAAGAAAGGAAATTAAAAGAAAAGGAAGGTGAAAGGTCACACATTGCATGTTGGGAGGAAATGGAAGGAAAATAATAAAAAATCAAGAAAACAGAGGCCTCATTGATAAAAAGGCTTCTTAGGATCAATTGGCAATATTTTGTTGGTCGAATTTTTGTCAGTTCATTTTTGGATTTCTCTTTCTCTCGTGCTCTTGGACACTTAGAGTTTTCTTAGAAAATTTTAGAATTGGATCAAGAAGGAAAAGGAAAGAAAAGACCATTAAAGGAAGAGAAAGGTCAAGCAGCTTCAGCATAAATACTTACAGGTAACAGATTGCATGTATGATTCCCTAGCTGTTTTGACATGCATGGTATGTGCATGTTCGTATTTGGTTGTTTTGTTGTTGGTGGCATGGTTTTGTTAGGTTTTGACAATGTTTTTAATCCTTTCCTTTCATTTTTTTAGATAGCCATGGTGTTATTGGATTTTTCTTAGTTTTGAGCTTGGAAATTTCTGAATGGTTTCAGAATCCATGGCTGAGGTGGTCTCAAGAAAATTCCCAAAGGCCTAAGAATCCCTTGACTAGTTTTTACGGGAAAGATGGTAAAGCCTAAGGATGGTGTATCGGTAAGGGCCTAGTGATCCGTTGTGGATTGAGGTAAAGCCTAGAGACAAGGAGATGAAAAAATCCTCAAGGATAGTGATGAGATCTGGAGGCATTCCAAGCTCGGTTCGGTTTAGGTGAGATCGTGTTATGGTGAGGGCTGAGGTGGTTTAACTCATAGATTCCCTTGATTGTTTTTGGTTTGGTTTATCAATGAGATCCCACATTCATGCTTGGAATATGGCATGAGGGTGACTGGATGAAAGAAATATTTGGTCTAGCCATGTCTATGGTCGAGTGGTACATGTATGTACTAAACCTGGTTGGCCCTTGCCTATGCTTAATGAAAGCTAAGTTCTCTTGATTTTGTACTTGTTATTATGTGGCTTTAATGGTTGTTATCTTATGGTTATTTATGTGGTTATATGCTAGTTATAATTATGGTTATGTGACTGGTTTTATTCATGGTTCATTTCATGTTTTTACTTATAACTAAAAGAATAATGGATGCAAGACCTAATTGATGTTAAGAAAACTAAAGAGAGAGGGTGGTGATCCTTCTTGTTAAGTCTCATATGAATTTCCTGTCCCTTATGCTCAATCCTGTATTCATGACCTATAGGTTACATTGTTTCCAAGTGTTTGACAGAATGTCAGTCCTGGCTGGGGATGGTCAGGGTTAGTATTGGTTTCAGTTTTGGCTTATAATAATTTTTGTTATGTATTTCATGAGTTCTGGAAGTTACATGGATTTTTGGGAAGAGGCATAGTGATCAGATTTGGATCATGGACATAAGTGATAGCTCAAAATTCAAAGTGTTTGAAATTGTGTTGAACCTGAGTGACCAAATAGATCTCATCTCCCTAATTTCTGCACCGCAAACTGTTCGAAAAACCGACACCGTATGAAGAAGTTACCGCAATTTGAAAAGTATAGTAAACTGTAATTTTTGGCCTTTGACCAAGTTTAACTGGGTTTTGAATATTAAAAAAAAAGAGAATATTCCAAGGAATATTCTTGAAATATTCCTCAAAATATTCCTTGGAATATTCCTTCTGGTCCAATAATATTTGGACAAGTGTCAATTAATTATTGGTCGAAGGTTTATGATGGACCAATTATAGGGCGACACGTGGCCAGCCTCGAGTCTGCCACGTGTCCCCTAAGTGGTGGTGTAAAATTTGGATTGGGTCATTAGGAGTCGACCTCGAGACCTCTCGATTACACTCACACATTCTCACCGTCTTTTCCAACCATGTTTCTTAACCTGTATGTTTGTGTGATTAATTTAACGTGTGTTGAATTTTGATTTGGGGGTCGAAGGGGGCCAGCCCCCCCATATGGTCGTAGCCCCAGAACCATGGGCCAAACATCGGCACACAAAAAATTAAGCCTCCGAATTTTATGTTAAAACCTGGTCACAAGGAATTTCTTATGGCGACGGGTATCTCCAGTGGTTGCACTAACCGTAATCTCCAATGGATGTTAAACCTTATCACATTTAAACAATTTCATTAACTGTTTCTGCGCAGTCAGGAGTTAACTTCGACTTAAACAACTATCTTCCAAGTCTGAGATGTGATATCACATGGCACCGTTTACCCCAATGATTACATTTATTACTAGAGGTTAGGCTGGCAGATAAGTTAGAGTGTGCCCCAAATTTGGGTATTTGGCCGAAATTAACTGCAGATAAGTGCAGTTCACCATTTTTAGTGGAGTGTTTTTAGGGGTCATTGGACAAATGTTGTTTAGGCTACATCTTGAGATAGATTCGTCGATTTTGAGATTGTGAATAGTTAATTTTGACTATCTCAAACATTCTAAAATCATTGGTGAGGGTTGCAGAGCCATCAAAGTACTTTTGAGCAGTTTTTTGCTTCAGAGAAGTTCTAGGGGCCACGAGGGCCACTAAGTGCCAGGAGGAGAATGAGGCCTATCCAAAGCAACCAGTATCCATTCTCATTAATCCAATAGTCATTTCTAACTGTTTTGATACTTTTAAATCCATTGATGGAGTTTGTAGAAGCTTTTTAGGACTTTTGAAAGTCGAGATGATTCAGCAAAATTTTCAGTGAACCCAGAGCTAGGGGGTGCCACTAGGTGTTAGAGGCAAAACCGGATCAGTCAGAGGCCAATTTATGCAAGTGAATAGTCTATTCCAACTATTTTGGAAACTTTGAATCAAATGAAAGGATTTTCAGAGCCATTTGAATACTTCTAAAGGTAGAAGAGCCACAGGGAATTTTTGGGTAGCCTAGGGCCATCAATAGATGGAGGCCTAGATTGGGGAGCCAATGCTCATTTTGAGAAAATGATCAGTCTATTTTGGAGGTCTGATATGTGCTAGAGGCAATAGAGAAGGTTTCAGTGACAAAAAATGGATTCTGAAGGATTTAGTGCCACAGAGAAGCTTAGTGAAGCTTAAGGACATCGACGGAAGGAGTCAAGTCTAAGGGAGACGAGGTTCATATTCAGAGAGATTTTGGCCATTCCAGGGATACAATGGTATTCTAAACCCATTGGTTCAGTTTAGATAACCATTGGGGTTGAGTTTCTAACTTGTAAAATAAATTTTCCATGCTAATCCCAAAGAGCCAAGTTAGTTGACATAGGCTCAAGGAGACATAGCCCACGATATTCGGGTGAAATCCTATATTAAATTTGTTGTTATATTTTGATTCTTATTTGCTACATTATATGGTTTTTGTACATGTTTAATATCAGCAAAAAAAAATGTTCTTAAATCACTTAAACAATTAAAAAAACATACACCTGTTTTTAAGTATAAAATTCCGCACAGTCATGTATAAGAATGATCATTTATTTGTTTAACTGAGTGGGAGGTGCTTGCGCATAAGCATTTCAAGTTATCCACCAATTTTTAGATCAAGTTGATATCAGAGAAAAATTTTCTTGCTTGACAGAGCACTAGGTTGCTTGTTTGACATGAAAGGTGTTTAATAGTGCAAAGAATTTATTGTTTGCAATTTGACTGTTGTTTACAGGTTTGAGTTTGCTAGAGGTGAAGGGAAGCTATTGATAGCTAAGTGTAGAAGAGGACAAGAAAGTGTTGGGAAAAATACTGAGAGGGGGGGTGAATCAGTATTTAGTGCAGACTGAAAACTTTTACTTTTCTTTCTCTAAAACCCATACGCTACTTTAATGAACCCAAGTCGCGTATACATGCGGATATCCTTAATGAAACTTGCGTATTACCAAAGATCTCATTATGCAGATAATTCTTTAATTAGATCATTGCATCATTCTTCATTATGTTGATGTATCAGGCATAGCCTAAATCCTGATAATCAGTCCCCTTGAGCCATCCGCAACCCCTGTGTCTGGCCTAATAATCCGTTTTTCTACCTATTGTTACTCTCTCATTAATCCCAAAAATGCACTAAGGTGACCGAAAATTCGCATTTAAAAAACATATTTAGAACCCAGCCCCTTTCAATTATAGCCCCTTTGTTCTATTCCCCATGTGATTGCAGACCGAGACCAAATGCCAAACCCGAAGGTGCTTGCCGCATAAATCCATCGGGCGTATTCTCAAACATCCGATCAAACCAGAGATCAATGGTCCGCAGCCTGTCCGTGCCCTGTGGTCCCCGCGTCTGCACCCATTGCAAAAACAAACCTGTTTTTCCCGCACCACTTATCCAGGGTAGGCGGTATTCCTCATTGGGCCAGCGATTCCATACGTTGTGTGACAAGTGTCCCAGAGTACGGCCTCACTACCGCCCTCCCTCGCGCGTTAATGTTTGACTGAAGTCACGCGGCGGAATCAAACATCGTTGTCAGATCTGGGGGCCTTCATCCAACGGTGGTCACTTTTCAAAGTTGCATGGATATTAATCTAGGCGTACAATGTCCCGAGCCAGCCACTCCATCGTTCTCCAACGCTTTTTGGACCGTTCATCTCGACCTGCGATCGTATGGCCCAGATCATTTGTATGACTGGTTGTTGACCAAGTTTCCCCCACGTCATATACCCCACGTGTTCATCGAATTTTCCTCCACCACTCATACATTCCGTTCATAGGTTATATTGTAACGTTTTACGTTCTGCATCGACCAACTTTGCATCATATCATAAGACACTTATGCTGCCGGCATGTTCCATTTGACCCCGTCACATCCATCATTCCTATGCTCGGTTTCTCTAACAAGTTTGTGTATTTTGCAGGGTTGTTCGCAATGGAAAGTTATAATAATTTACAGTCTTGATTGCAGTAGTAGAGCACATCAAAATACTGTTCTATAGAAGCTGCAATTGTGTAGAAAAGTCCCGAAAGCCACCATGACAAGACACCCATTGCAGAAGCAGGATTCAAAATCTTTCAAACCCTCCACGAGTAATTTAAAATGCAGATTCGACGTATGGAGATATAAATGTTGCGGCAAAGGGTATCAACGTGAAATTAAAGACTTCAACAACCACATTGAATATTTTGAGCTCATATACAATGTTTAATGGAAAAAGTACCGGATCAGAAATATCCCGGATCACACAGCGAGTACAACGCTCTAAAAATCTTATCCTTGAAATTGTATTTCAGCCGAATTTTCTTCAGAAAAGGACAAAATGTTCAGGTGGATGTATCTCTACACTGGGTTCCTGAAGGGATTTTCTACTCAGTGCATTTATTTCTGCAAGCAGATTGTCAAGTACATTCAGCATTTCATAGCCATCAAATAGTATGGGCTCGAATGTTTTCACCATTTTGTTTTCAAGGAAACCATTAAATTTTTGACCTACCTCATTTACTGAGGAGTTTTAGGTTTCTCCTATAAAAACCCAAAAGAAAGACATTGTAAGGGTTCGAGATTTTTATCAGAGAATGGTGCAGTGAAAGGCATTTTTGTATACATCTTGTAAAAACTCTTATATGAAGGCTCAGTGCCCGTAGGGTCTCAGTGAGGAGGAGTTCTATCTGTTTTAGAGGATTCTGGTCTTTGATATTCCACAGTATGTAATCTTCTCTGTTGTGTTTAATACAACATTTCATTTTATCCATCTTCTTGTATCATGTACTGGAATGCGAGTGGCTCACTGACTTTAGGTAAGGATTTATCCTAGTTGATACCCATACTTGGATCAGTCAAGCACTTTAAATATAGCTCAGGAATGATATACTGTTTCATGTTCATTTCATCCATCTTTCTGCTATATTAGTTGCTTTGGGAGGGTGCTTTTAAAACGCCATTGTCATGTATGGATTCTTAGATTGATAAGCCCATATATGGTTATGTTGTGTATCTGGGTATCAGACCAAAGATAACTAATATCTTCTTATATTTCTTTCACCGCATACGCCTCCTGATATTTGATTTCTGTGGCATATTACTTGAATCGGCCCTCTTTACAGTAAATTGTCTCTTAATTGTCTGATGTTTTTGTATTGGAGCTTTGCATCTTGTCTCTGCAACATTACTTTCCCTATGGCAGTTTCTGTAAGTTCTGGTCCCATTTAAATTAATTTCCTTGTTTACAAGAGATAGCAGGAGAGCCTTTGGATTGACACCCAAGTTTTATTATATGCTCCTTGCTATGATAAGATGTCCTAGGCACTGGTCTATGGAAACTCTAGGCTGTCTCTAGGAGCGACAACACATTAGATGTTGGTAAACGGTAAACATGTGCAATAAGAACGAGAATAAATCATCCAACACAAGCAACACACTCAGACACCATGATTTAAAAGATGGAAACCCAATTAGGGAGAAAACCACTTGCATTCTTCGTCGTATCTATCTTCAATATTTATTATAAAGAAAACTACTTCAACCATGCTGACACGGAGACTCATACCGACACGCGAGCACCCACTGCGGAGAAATTTACAACTTCTCTCGTTTACACCGACCTCTCCTGGAAAGGCACAACCCCTGCTCTCGTTTACCGGCCTCTCTACCAGAAGAAACTACTACCCACATTCTCGTTTACCTTGACCTCTCTGGAAAGGCTACTACCCTGTCTCGTTTACCAGAAGCTACCCTTTGGAAGGCTACAACCCCCTCATGGCAGAGGCTTCAACCCTGGCTGCCACCATGGACCCGTTTCATCAATTTTCATACTGGATCCAACAGCTTCCATACAACACAACTTGTAGGCCTCTTTTCATCAGATTTTCAGACTGGACCCACTCCACACATTTAAGCTCATCATATATCAAAATGAAACTTATAACCCCATCAATTCATTCATTGAATCATCAATCAATCAACCAACAACTTGATCTTCAATCAACAACATATTCATTATTCAAACAACCCAGTTCTATATGAATACATCATTGACAGATAGCAGTTAAACAACAAAATAGATTAGATAGTTCATTACACTTACTTCAGCAAACCCTAGATTCCATACGCACTTTTACTTCACTGAACCTGCGTATGTACACACTTTCATGCACACCAACCCGCGTATACTTCTGTGCATTCTTCAGAAAACCCTATCTTCACATATGCGCTTTTCCTTAAGAAGACCCGCATATACACGCGTTTTTACTGAAGCGAACCTGCGTATACATCTATAACTTTTCAGGACTGTGTAGCTCTTCAGATCAGATAAACAACTCATATTTCATCCTTTACTTCAGAAAGTATTTCGCCTCATCTCAGATCTAAACATTCCATAAACAGATCTAGAAAATACATATACATTTCAGATCTAGAGATCCCTCTTCATCATTTTCTTCATGGGTGCATTATTAATTCAGATCAATCAGTAAACTGTTACTCAATCCATACAGATATACTCCAGAGTGAAGTATTCATTAAAACCCAGACACATGCACACCCTTGCACTATGATCTTCTTCTCCTTATATAGATTTAGCCTTTGTCAATACCATGAGTCAAAACCACTCAACCGCTGATGGTATTCCTTGACGAGATCAAATAGATAATCAAGCGCTCAATACTTTGGGTCAATACCATGGTAATTTCCCCTGGTTTTATAAATTTAGAGCGCAAATTGGCATACGCGACTTGGCACATACTTTTCCGCGTGCATACGCTACTTCTCCTTAACAAACCCGTGTATTCTTTGTGACACATCATATTTATCATTTTTCTGGCACTTACTGAAATTCCTTTCTTCGTTTACAGTACAGTAGATACATCCCTTCCTTAAATTACCTAGTCATCATCCTTACAAATTTAACACATAGGTTTCTTATCATAGGAAACTCATTAGCGAGGATTCTATCAAGAACAACTTCATCAAGTGAGTTTCCATCAAGACAACTCATCCAAGTGGAGGTTTCCATTAAGGACAACTATCGGGCAGTTCCATCAGTCAACACATTATATTACATTTCCAACAATCTCCCCCTTAACTCAATAAGTAGGTTTCCATCGAGGAAACTTCATCAAGTAAGAGTTGTCATCAACTTCATCAAGTAGGTTGCCATCAAGGACAACACTCTGCATCATGTTGCCAACAATCTTATTTCATCAAGTAGGTTGCCATCAAGGACAACACATGCCAAAAATCTCCCCCTTTGGACTTGATGGCAACCATGATGTTGTTTGATCACCACAACAGATAGATACATTGATTATAACCATTATGCAAACACCATGATACTCTCCCCCTATTCAAACACCATGTTAATAGAGTGAAGTATTCATTAAAACCCAGACACATGCACACCCTTGCACTATGATCTTCTTCTCCTTATATAGATTTAGCCTTTGTCAATACCATGAGTCAAAACCACTCAACCGCTGATGGTATTCCTTGACGAGATCAAATAGATAATCAAGCGCTCAATACTTTGGGTCAATGGCAGTATTCCCCTTTGGTTTATAAATTCGTGAGTGCTCGTGACAGCACGTGCTTTCCGCGTGCATACGCTACTTCTCCTTAACAAACCCACGTATGCTTTGTGACACATCATATTTATCATTTTTCTGGCACTTACTGAAATTCCTTTCTTTTGTTACTTCTGAGCTGATAGATACATCATCCTTTCTTATTTAACACAAGATACATCATCCTTAAAAATTTAACACATAGGTTGCTTATCATAGGAAACTCATCAAGCAGGTTTCTATCAAGAACAACTTCATCAAGTAGGTTTCCATCCAAAGAAAACTCATCAAGTCAGTTTCCATCACGAACAACTTCATTAAGCAGGTTCCATCAAATTCAACACATTGTATCACATTGCCAACAATCTCCCCTTAACTCATCAAGTAGGTTGTCATCAACATTATCAAGTAGGTTGCCATCAAGGACAACACTCTGCATCATATAGCCAACAATCTTATTCATCAAGCAGGTTGCCAGCAAGGACAAAACATGCCAACATCTCCCTCTTTGGACTTGATGGCAACCATGATGGTGTTTGATCACCACAACAGATAGATACGTTGATTATAATCATTATGCAAACACCATGATACTCTCCCCCTATTCAAACACCATGTTACTCTCCCCTTTTGACATCAAGGGAAAAGGGTGGATCAAAGCCAAGACAACGTTTTTCTCCACATGTAGAAAGAATAGCTCGGTAGATCTGATGTTCACTGAAGTTACCATGCTCCCCCTGAGTTCATGTCGAATCTTCAAAACATATTTTTCAATGACGTACATGACTCTATAACCAAGGACTCATACTTACATAAAAGATCCAACCAAGTGGATTTACATATATGACTCATGTACCCAACCTAGTGGGTTTACACAATTTGACTCAACTCCTTATATGATTGAATATTACAATTTTAAATCATAGGTCTTACCATGACCTTTTCATCACATTGCAGAAATGACTTATACAATCAAGATCAAAGAATTTCAAGCATGAGATCAAACCACAACAAATACTTAGAATGCCAACAATGCATCCTTTTCATATGACCAAAAATCCCCCTTAGCTTGTGCATCCTGAACACTTTCAACAGAAAATCATCAAGGCATCTTCATCAATAATATCAAAGAATGAAACAGAATTATGAGAACTGGAACACCACCAGAGATACCAAACAATACTACAGTTGTGCTGAAGAATGTTGACCCAGAAAAATTTGTCAGCAAATACCCATACGCGGTTTTATGTGTATAAACTCGCGTATATACGTGATTGTATTTCAAGAAACCCGCGTATCCCTTTTAATCTTATGAATTTAAGTAGATATGATCTTCTGTATGGTAGAGACTACACTCAGCTTCTGTCTGAGATATTCGAATGCTTCCCCGGAATATAATAAATGTAAGCGTGTTTTCAAGTGTCATTCAATAGTTGTAACATAAATGCAGCCATTAGTAATATAGGGCTCACACGACATCAGCATATTCTTCCCAAGAGGAATTATCATACCAGAACAACTTCAAGCAATCATCAATGTGATATGATATCACCAAGATCTTCATGATTCATAATCATGATGTAACATGTGTAGGAATTATGTTTAAAAGGTCTCAACCATGATAAAATTCATCAACAACAAACTCTGCATGATCTAACCTTATCTCTAAATCATAATACTTCCATCTCATCCAGGTGTGAAAACAAGATACTCTTCAGCAAAAATAAATCAGGTCTCATCCATAATCTCATCATAAGAAACCATGTATCATGTCACCGTCATTTGAGCATGAGTATTACGAGAACTAAGGAATAAGTAGATACAATGCCAATAATGCAATCATTAGTAGTTAGACTGATGCTCCCCTTGAACCTATGCTCATTTTCTTGAGCCATCTCACTTTTTTCCTTAATAGAAAAGAATACGCGACTTTCTCCAGAAGAACTCGCATGTATACGCGGCTTTAGTTCACTAAACCCGCGTATGGAAATTGAAGCACTGAAAATTTCCACAACTTCATCTCCCCCTGAATTTGTACCACCTATACCTATCTTCTTCACATCAGATGCACTGTCAGAAATAAACATAACCAAAATTACCAAACCAACCATGGGAATCATCATACATTGCTCCCCCTGTGATGATACATTACTAATCCATATAATTTATCTCACATTACTCCTACAGTCATTATGAGAAGTAAGCTTTAGAAGCAGATGACTGCAGTAGGATTATTATCTCCTACGTTTTTTACTGGTCCTCCTTCCTTTTCCAGCTTTGCTTGAAATTTCTTATTGTGTGCTGGAAATTATCCAATTTCTCAGATCCATTCATCCTGCATTCTTTTTCTACATGTCCATACTTGTTACAGGCATAACATCTTGCATGACCAAAAAATTAAGCATAAGGATCATAATGTTTTTTTCTATTATTTCTTCTATTGCAATCAGCTGCTTTATGACCATACTTGCTACATGAAAAACAATATCCCTTGAAGAAACCATAGTACCTTTCTGTGTAGAATCTATTTGTATGTGACTGAAACATTATGCTTCTGCAATTAGCTGCAATATGCCCATAATTATGACATTTAAAGCATTCAACATTATTGATCATAGGAGGGAATGCTTTCTTTTGGGAGTTCATGACTATTGGTTGATCTTTTGTTTATTTCAACACTTCAGATTTTGCATTGATATCCTTTGAATCTTTAGCACTTCCTTGTGAACTAGATTCCCCTTTAACAGTTTCATGAAAACCAAGACCAAATTTAATAGAAGGAGACCTTTGACTACTAAGAATATTGTCCAGAATATTAGTACTATCTTGAAACTTCAAGAGTTTATCTTTTTCTTCTAATTTACCTTTCAAAATATTTACCTCAACCTCCAAACTTTGGCATTGCTTATTCATGCTTTCTTCTTTCCTTCTTCCTTATTCTACTTGATCATTCAATTTTAAAATCTCTTCCTTCAACTCATTTTCTTGTTCTTCAAATGTACGCAGAAGATTGTATGGGTGCGCTTTCGGGGAGATGATTTTTACTTTAAGTTCTTCATTCTTCTTATTTGATTTTTTCCGGTTGTGTTGAGAAAGAGGATTTCTACTTCAGAGTTCTCTATTTTGATGGATTTGCTTTATCTGTGAGTTTTTGATACATTTCTATACATTCACTGGAATTCTAGAGATCATTTCTTTGTAGATAGATTCTTGCTTATTAGATGATCTTTGTTGTTCTTCAACTTTAACCTTAGGAAACTTCTTCTAGATCCATAACATTACTTTCACTATCTTCATTGCATGCCTGAGGGTGAATCACAGAAAACAATTAGTACATTTTTTATCTTCTTCATTTTCCTGCGCACATGTTTCTGAGATATCTCCTTTTGAATAGCCTTCTTCTTTTCTTCCTTCCTACCAGCAGCGACGGATCTCCTTCCAAGCGATCAAGCTTTTGCAAAAGGACCCTGCTCTAATTCCAATTGTTGGGAAATATACTAAGAGGGGGGGTGAATCAGTATTTAGTGCAGACTGAAAATTTTTTACTTTTTCTTTCTCTAAAACCCATACGCTACTTTAATGAACCCAAGTTGCATATACACACGGATATCCTTAATGAAACTTGCGTATTACCAGAGATCTCATTATGCAAATTATTCTTTACTTAGATCATTGCATCATTCATTCATTAGATGTTTAGTAAGCACTAAACATGTGCAGTAAGAACAGAATAAATCATCACACATAAGAAACACACATGAACACCAGGATTTAAGGTGGAAACCCAATTCGGGAGAAAACCACCGCTGTCGTCATATCTGTCTTCAATATTTATTATAAAGAAAACTTCTTACAACCATGTACTGGCACAGACTGATACCAGCACGTAGGCACCCACCTGCAGAAGGCTACAACCTTCTCTCGTTTACTAGCCTCTCCTGGAAGGGAGCTACAACCCCCTGCTCTCGTTTACCAGCCTCTCCTGGAAGGGAGCTACTACCCCCTATTCTCATTTACCAACCTCTCCTGGAAGGGAGCTACTACCCCTTGCTCTCATTTACCAGCTACCACTAGAAGGGAGCTACAAACCCCTCACTGAAGGCTTCGACCCTCAACACCACTATGGACCACGTTTCATTAATTTTCATACTGGATCCAACAACTTCCATACAACACAACTTGTAGGCCACTTTTCATCAGATTTTCAGACTGGACTCACTCCACACATTTAAGCTCATCATATATCAAACTGAAACTTATAACCCCATAAATTCATTCATTGAATCATCAATCAATCAACCAACAACTTGATCTTCAATTAATATAATTAGCAGCATATTCATTATTCAAACAACCCAGTTCTGTATGAATACATCATTGACAGATAGCAGTAAAACAGCAAAACAGATCAGATAGTTCTTTCCACTTACTTCAGCAAACCCTAGATTCCATACGCGCTTTTACTTTACTGAACCTGCGTATTTACACACTTTCATGCACACCAACCCGCGTATACTTCTGTGCATTCTTCAGAAAAACCTAACTGCCCATACGCGCTTTTCCTTAAGCAGACCCGCGTATACACGCTCTTTTGATGAAGCGAACCTGCGTATAGATCTGTAACTTTTCAAGAATATGCAGCTCTTCAGATCAGATAAACAACTCAGATTTCATCCTTCACTTCAAAAAATATTTCGCCTCATCTCAGATCTAAACATTTCATAAACAGATCTAGAAAATACATATACATTTCAGATCTAGAGATCCCTCTTCATCATTTTCTTCATAGGTGCATTAGTAATTCAGATCAACCAATTCATTTCATGCAGATATATTTCAGAGTGAAGTATTCATTAAAACCCAGACACATGCACACAATTTCACTATGATCTTCTTCTCCGTATATAAATTTAGCCTTTGTCAATACCATGAGTCAAAATCACTCAACCGTTGATGGTATTCCTGGACGGGATCAAATAGATAATTAAGCGCTCAATACTTTGGGTCAATACCATGGTAATTTCCCCTAGTTTTATAAATTTAGAGCGCAAATTGGCATACGCGACTTGGCACGTACTTTTTCGCGTGCATACGCTACTTCTCCTTAACAAACCCGCGTATGCTTTGTGACACATCATATTTATCATTTTTCTGGCACTTACCGCAATTCCTTTCTTCTGTTACTTCTGAGCTGATAGATACATCGTCCTTCCTTATTTAACACAAGATACATCATCCTTACAAATTTAACACATAGGTTTCTTATCATAGGCAACTCATCAAGCAGGTTTCTATCAAGAACAACTTCATCAAGTAGGTTTCCATTATGGACAACTTCATCAGGCAGGTTCCATCAAAGTCAACACATTGTATTACATTGCCAAAAATATCGCCCTTAACTCATCAAGTAGGTTTCCATCAAGGGAAACTTCATCAAGTAGGTTGTCATCAACTTTATCAAGTAGGTTGCCATCAAGGACAACACTCTGCATCATGTTGCCAACAATATTATTTCATCAAGTAGGTTTCCATCAAGGACAACACATGCCAACAGAAAGAAGAAGGGTTGAAGGTATATTCCTTACCCAAAGTACCTCAAGGCAACCCTTGAAGCACAAACCCACTTTATGATTTCTTATTAAGGAGCTCTTGAAGTTTATTTACAAAAGGTTTCTTAAAGAAGAGCTTCAATCTACAACCTTTTTGTTCTGAAGCTTTGTCAATTGTTTTTGAAAGCTTTGTGAATATTTTTGAAGATATTTTGTTCATTGACATAATGATGACAACTTCTGCAAATTAGGTTTCCAAATCCTCCTCCTTCACAAGATTCTTTGATGAATACATGAAGCGAGACTTCTACATCCTAAAGGATAGGGTGTAAATTATGTTTGAAGATAGAAAGGAAAGCACTATACTTCGTGAGAATTTGGTTGATGTGAAGCAAGAGAAGGAAGAAATTCCTAAAATATTTCATGAGATGGAGATGCGGCTCCATCGAGCCTAAAAGGCCTTAACCAAGAACATGCGTGAAGTAGATGTAAAACACTCTAATTTGTCTTCAATTTCCTCTTCATAAATATGTGTAGGTTCATTTGAAAAGCACACTAGAGGTATAGGGTCCAAGTTAAAGTTAAAAATGGGCTATGAAGGCAAGGGTTTAGGAAAACATGCACAAGGCACGATTGATCCTATTTTGGTTGAGGAACAGCCTAAGAAATTTGGTCTAGGCTATGTTCAATCTTATGGCGAAAACTATAGAGCCATGAAGGGTTTTGAGAGGTTTTGAGACAACTTTAAGAAGAAATTTTGTCGCAAGCTATAAAGCACAAAAATTTTAAGTTTCTTTTTAATTTGGTCGCCATTGTTTGAAGCCTATGTTGCAACAAGAAGTTTGTAGACATGCAACTTATGGTGAGCATGAGATTTCGGACAACTATCAAGACATGAACGTTGATGTTAGTCTTCAAGAGAAAGTTGGAACCTCTACAAGTTCATCTCCTCATGAAGGAAAAAAAGGTGGACATGCAAAGTAACATTTGAGGTATAATTCTTCCCATAGTCAAGTTGATTATGTTTATAATAAGCATGAAAAATATGCATGCTTGAATGGAAGAGATAGTTTTTGTGCATATTGTGTTCTATAAAAACATGTTGTTTCAAAATGTTAGAAGAGGATGAAGGCATATAGGAAACAATTGAAGTGAAGGCAACTTGCAAAGAAGGTGCAAAAAATTTGCACGCATTGCCAAGAAAGGAACATGTTGTTTCCCAATGTTGGACATTGCATCCAACTAATCATCCCAAGCACATGAGGCAAGAGGATAAAAATAATGGTGAAATTGGAACCAAAGATTCCATCATTGATGTGAGAACAGATGTTTCACATGAAGATGATTTTTAGCAGCAAAAATTGCCATGGAATTGGCTTGGTAAGAAGTGGTTTGACTTCTTAACCCAGTAAGACATACATCCATTTGTATTTATGAAAATTTCAGTTGTGTATGCATTTCTGTTGGAAACTTATGTTTTCTTGAGCCACGTTGGATCGATGATCAAGGACATGATGTTCAACTACCTTCTATAAATTTCTCACTAGAAATTTCTGGGTGAGTTCAAGGAAGACAATTCTTGACAGGAGGACAAGAGCATTCAAGAAGGGAAGTGTTGACTACCTTCAAGTTGGGTTCAAAGGCACTAAGCCATGCAAGGCAAGTGTATGGAAGCTGAAAAGTGAGGGTGTTGTACTCTCATATATTGAACAGATTAGAAAATCAGACTTTTGGGGTCCAAAAGATTCCCACTGGGGGGTATGATTAGATTTGGATCATGGACATAAGTGATAGCTCAAAATGAAAAGTGTTTGAAATTGTTTCAAACCTAAGTGACTGGATAGATCTATTCTTCCTAATTCCAGCACTGCAAACGGTTCGAAAAACTGACACCATATGAAGAAGTTATCGCGATTTGAAAAGTCCAGTTAACTGTAATTTTTGGCCTTTGACCAAGTTTGATTGGGTTTTGAATATTCAAAAAAATAGAATATTCTTGGAATATTACATGGAATATTCTTGGAATATTCCTAGAATATTCCTCAAAATATTCCCAAAATATTCCTTCCGGGCCAGTAATATTTGGACAAGTGTCAGTTAATTATTGGTCGAAGGTTTATGATGGACCAATTATAGGGCAACATGTGGCCAACCCTAAGGCCCCACGTGTCCCCTGAGTGGTGGTGTAAAATTTGGTTTGGGTCGCTGGGAGTCGACCCCGAGACCTCTTGCCTGCACGTGCACATTCTCACCATCTCTGCCAACCATGTTTCTTAACCTGTATGTTTGCACGATTAATTTAACGTGTGTTGAATTCTGATTTGGGGGTCGGAGTGGGCCAACCCCCCCATATGGCCGTAGCCCCGAAACCACTGGCCAAACATCGACGCGCAAAACATTAACCCCCTCATAGTTTATGTTAAAACCTAGTCACAAGTCATTGTTTAAGGCGGTGGGTATCTCTGACGGTTCTACTAACCGTAACCTCCGATGAATGTTAAACCTTATCACATTCAAATGATTTCATTAACTGTTTCCGCGCGGTCAGTAGTTAACTCTAACTTAAACAACTATCCGCCAAGTTTGAGATGTGCTATCACATGGAACCATTTACCCCAGAAGTTACATTTATTACTGGCAGTTATATTGGTGGATAAGTTGGAGCGCGCCCCAAATTTGGGGATTTGGCCGAAATTAACTGCAGATAAGTGTGTTCACCATTTTTAGTGGAGTTTTTATAGGGGTCACTGGACAAATGTTGTTTAGGCTCTATCTTGAGCTAAATTCATCATTATAAGAGTGTGAATAGTCAGTTTCGACTATCTCAGACATTTCAGAATCTTTTGTGAGGGTTTTAGAGCCATCAGAGGACTTTTGAATAGGTTTTTTCTTCAGAGAAGTTCTAGGGGCCACTAGGGCCACCAAGTGCTAGCAGGAGAATCAGGCCTATCTAGAGCAGC
The DNA here is from genome assembly GCA_034641835.2 of Pinus albicaulis. Taxonomy (NCBI): domain Eukaryota; kingdom Viridiplantae; phylum Streptophyta; class Pinopsida; order Pinales; family Pinaceae; genus Pinus; species Pinus albicaulis. The sequence continues at coordinate 993,761,004 of CM076581.1, forward strand.
CAGTATCCATTATCAGCACACCAATAGTCATTTATGACTTTTTTGATACTTATAATTCCATTTATAGAGTTTTCAGAAGATTTTGATGACTTCTAAAAGTGGATATGCTTCAGAGAAGTTTTTAGGGAACCTAGAGCCAAGGGGTGCCACCAGGGGTTGGAGGCAAAACCAGATTAGTTAGAAGCCTATTTCTGCAAGTGAATAGTCTATTCTGATTATTTTGGACATTTTGAATCCAATGAAATAATTTTCAGATCCATTTGAAGACTTCTGAAGGTTGAATATCCACAAGGAAGTTTTGGCCAGCCTAGGGCCATGAGTGGATTGAGGCCTAGATTGGGGAGCCAGTGCTCATTTTGAGAAAATGATCAGTCTATTTTGGAGGTATGATATATTTTGGAGATAGCAGATAATTTTTCAGGGATAGAAAAGGGATTCTGAAGGAGTTAGTGCCAGAGAGAAGCTCAGGTAATCTTAAGGGCGCTGACAGAAGGAGTCATGTATAAGGGAGCCAAGGTTCATCTTCAGAGAGATTTCAGCCATTCCACGGATATAATGGTATTCTAAACCCATTGGTTCAGTTCTGATAACCATTGGAGTTGATTTTTAAACTTGTAAAATAAATTTTCCATACTAATCGCAAAGAGCCAAGTCAGTTGACATAGGCTCAAGGAGACGTAACCCATGATATTCGGGTGAAATCCTATATTAAATTTTCTATTATGTGTTGATTATTATTTGCTGCATTATATGGTTGTTTCACATGTTTAATATCAGAAAAATAAAATGTTCTTAAATCACTTAAATAGTTAAAAAGCATACACCTGTTTTCAAGTATAAAATTCCGCACAGTCATGTATAAGCATGATCATTTGTTTGTTTAACTGCATGGGAGGTGCTTGTGCATAAAAATTTCAGGTTATCCACCCATTTTCAGATCACTTAGCCCCAACCCTGAAAAATAGCCTTAAATTCTACATTTTCTAGCTTAACACTGAAAAAAAGGGCCATAGTTTCACTGATGTAGGCCTATGGGTGCGACTCGGGCTCAAGATCAGGGAAAAGTAATTTGGCTCAATGGATGGACACCTGGAGGCATTGGATTACTCCTAGAGGGTCTTGTGATACCTTAGGAGGTTGATTCTTATCATAAAAATCCCTCATCTTATGTTTACCCCATGTAAGCATGTGAAAATGGGTAGATCTTAGGGGAGGTGTGTTACAAGTGGTATCAGAGCATGGTTTCACTCTCTTTGGGTAATAATTGATACCACAGGTGGTATCAAAGCATGTTTCAAACACTTGGACCAGATGAGATGAATGCATGTTTTTATGCATGCATTTTTAGTGTTGGGGCTACACTAACAACAATAAGGGACTACACTAGTAATGTAGGGACCTAACATGCCCCTCCCCTTCAAAAAAGTGTTTTCCTCAATGCTTGAGTAGCGCTGGATGCTTCTGTATAAAATTCTCATCCTCCCATGTTCAATCTTCAATGGGTAAGTTCTTCCACTTGATGAGATACTCTGAAACTGATCAATTTTGAAGCTGTTGAGTTCTTATTTTCGTAACTACTTCAGGTTCCAATATTCTTTTTACCTCCTCATCAAGTTTTGGAAATATTTTTGAACTGGAATTTTGTCACCTATAACCTTCTTTAAGCATGAAACATGGAAAATTGGATGCACTTGAGAAGAAGCAAGAAGCTCCAATTTGTATGTCATAGTACCAATATTTTGCATCACCTTGTAAGGACCATAGTACTTTGGCGATAATTTATTATCCTTCTTAGCTTGCTTGAGGGACATTTGTTTGTATGGTTGTAGGCGTAAAAATACCCAGTCTCTTACATCAAAACTTCTCTTGTTGTGATGTTTATTTTCCTGTTGTTTCATTCGATTTTGTGCCAAATTTAAGTTATCCTTTAAGAGTTGGAGAACTTGTTGTTTATGCTCGATGTGATCTTCCACTACTTGAACCTTAGAATTTTCTCATAAATATGATGTTATGGATGGTGGATGATATCCTTAAAGTGCCATAAATGGGGTCATTTTTACTGCAGTATGGAAGGAAGTGTTATACCATCATTCAGCCAGAGGTAACCACTTGACCAATTAAGTTTGTTTATCAGATACAAAACAACGAATATATCCTTCCAAACATTTGTTCACTATCTTAGTTTTCTCATCAGATTGACGATGATAAGATGAGCTATGAGCTATTTGAGTACCCAAAAAAGAAAATAATTTCGTCCAAAAATTTCCAGTAAAAATGGGATCTTTGTCACTTACAATAATCTTTAGGTTTCCATGTAGCTTTTGAATTGTTTCCATAAATGCAGTAGCAACTGTACTTGCTTTAAATGGATGAGATAATGCATAAAAGTGTGCATACTTGGTAATTCTATCAACTACCACCATGATGACACTCTTTTCTTCAGACTTAGGTAAACCTGTGATAAAATACATTGAAATATCCTCCCAACGTTGCCTTGGAATGGATAAAGGTTGTAGAAGACCCAGGGTCTTAATTGTCTCAACTTTATTTTCTAGAAAACCAAAAATTCCACCACCAACTTTTGAATATCAAATTTAAGGCCATCCCAAAAAAAATATTTCTTCACCCATTGGTAAGTTTTTAAAAATCATGAATGTCCTCCTAAGGGAGATGTGTGCAATTCCAAAATAATCTGTTGTTTTAGTTGGGAATTATTAAAAATATATAAGCAATCTTTATACCATAAGGAATCATTTTTCCAACTAAATGTATCAGATGTACTAGGATCTTGCTGCCACTTTTGAATGAGTGTCCACACTGCTTCATCCTTCTTCCATTCATCCCTAACTTCAGGTATCCAATCTGGTTGGATAATAGAAATGGAACATAGCAATGCTTCCACCTCTTCATCCTTTTTTGAGAGTGCATCTGCAACAACATTTAGCTTCCCTTTTTTGTAGATGATATCAAGTCATAACCCAACATCTTTGTGACCCATTTTCGTTGCTCTTATGAAGAGATTCTTTGTTCCAAAAATTATTTAATACTATCATGATCAGCTTTTACCTTGAAGTGTCTTTCCATTAGGTAAGTTCGCCATTTCTTTATTGCGTGTAGTATTGCCAACATTTCCTTCTCATAAATAGCTTTCTTTAAATACTTTCCTTTGATTGGACAACTTTCAAAAGAAATGGGTATTCTTTCTTGCATTAAACCTGCACCAATTCCATTTCGTTAGGCATCACATTCCACAATAAAGGTTTTTGTGAATTTTGGCGTAGCTAAGACCGATGCTAGGCACGTTTCCTCTTTAAGATGCTCAAAGGCCTTAGTTGCTTCAGGAGTCCATGAAAATGCATATTTATTCAATAATGTTGTTAGAGGTGCTACTATTCTCCCATAATTCTTAACAAACTTGCGATAATACCCTGTTAACTCGAGAAATCCTTGCAACTGCTTTATGGTTGTGGGGACTTCCCATTACTTAATTGCTTTAATTTTGTTATGGTCTACCTTAACACCCTCGTGAGATACCATATTACCCATATATTCCACCTATTTTACTCCAAAGAAACATTTGGAGGTTTTTGCATATAATTTTTTCTCTTCCAATAGTTTGAGCACCCTGTCAACATGTTGAACATGATCCTTCCAAGACCTAATGTAGATTAGTATATCATCAAAAAATACTAACACAAATTTTCTAAGGAAGGGTTTGAAAATGGAATTCATCAACCCTTGAAATGTAGAAGGTGCATTGGTAAGGCCAAAAGGCATGACCAAAAATTCACAATGACCCTCATCAATGCGAAATGTTGTTTTCGAGATATCTTTAGTCTTCATTCTAATTTGATGATATCGTGAATGAACATCCAACTTGGTAAAATAAATTACTCCATGTAATTCATCCAATAATTCATCAATCACAGGAATGGGAAATTTATCTTTAATAGCGAGCTTATTGAGCTCCCTATAATACAGAGACATGCACCATGATCCATCCTTCTTGTGCACCTTTACTGCTGGAGCAGAGAAAGAACTTTGAGTAGGTTGAATTATACCAGCCTCTAACATTTCTGCAATCATACATTCAATTTCTCTCTTTTGGACATAAGGATATCTGTAAGGACTGATGTTTGGATGAACACTTCCTGGAATCAAATGAATAGCATGATTGTGATCACGAATAGGTGGGAGTCCTTTGGGAGTTTCAAACACCTTGGAATGATTGTCCAAGACTTTTTCGAGATCTGGAGAAATAGATGATTTGGATGTTGGAACTTCTAGTGAGCATAATTGTGCAATTAGGCCTCATTATTATTTCTTCAGAAGCTTTTTCATGACATTAGAGCTTATTATATTTCCTGGCTTCACTGTGATACCCCGTAATTCAACTTCCTTTCCTTTTGAAAAAATATTCAAAAAAAATTCTTGAGAATTAAAATATATCGTCGCCAAAGGTTGTAACCATTGTACTCCTAGTACAACATCAACACCTCCCATTGGAATAAAAAACATTGGACTATTCAATACTTACTGCCCCATGGTTAGCTTGATATTATGGCATTTTCTAGAGAAATTTATAGTTCATTTGTTTGCAACCATCACTTGACATTCTAGTGCTGGGGATAGGAAGAAATTCAATTCCTTGGATACCTTACAATGAATAAAATTATGGGTACTACCCGAATCAATCAACACTATTACCTTTTTCTTCTTGATATGTCCTTCTGTCTTGAGATTTTGAGAAGTGGTAATTTCTGGCAATGCATTACATGATATGGTCAGACTCATTTATTCTTTATCTAGGGTTGGTTCTTGGTGTATATCCTCTTCTTTTGAAGTTTCTTTTTCATTTTCTTCCTCCTCTTCACAATCTATGTAAAATAATTTCTTCTCAACACACTTATGACCTTTAGTGTATTTTCAATCACAACTGTAACAAAGCCCTTTTTCTCTTTTTTCCTCCAATTCTTGTGGTGTTAACCTTGTAGGTTGTGGAAGTCTAGGAGTAGCAACACTTCCATATTTATAGATGTGAGTGGTAGGCTTCATTTTCACCAATAATTTTACATTCAATTTTTCTTGCCAGCCTGAATGCCTTCTCCAATGAATCAAGTTCCCAAACGCGAGCCTCATGTTGGATGTTATCCCTTAAAGTCCCTATCAAGACATCAATCTTGTGTTTCTCTAGAATATCATTTATCCTTATATTCAAGTTTTGGAAGTCGTCAATGTGCTCCACCACTGAACCCTTTTGTTTGAGATTTACTAATTGGCTAAAGAAGGTGTTGCTCTTTGTATCCTCATAATGCGTTATCATTTCCTCCATAAAAATTGACCAAGTGACAATTTTTTTACGGGAGACAAGCCATCGATACCATGCAAATGTATTTTTTTCTAAATATAAAGTTGCAATGTGTACCTTTTGTGTGTTTTGCACATTATTAACATCAAAATATTGCTCCATATGTAGTATCCATGTTACGGGATCCTTGCCATAAAACTTACTCATATCGATCTTTGGAATATGGTGGGTCTTCAATCCAACATTAGAGTTTATGAAATCATGATTAACATTTATTTTTTTCTCATCATGAGTTTCCTCTACTATATTTTCACAATTAGGAAACATTTCTTGTATCAACTTTGTCAAACCTTCCATGTCTGCTTTTAGATCATTCTTCATGTCTTCCATGTTCTCTTTCATTTTTTCTTCTATACCATCGATATTAGCTTCCATGTCTTCCATGCCATTCTTAAAACCATCCATATTAACTTCCATGCCTTTCTTCAAACCATCCATCTTAGCTTCCATGTCTTTCTTCAAAACTTCCATTTCATTTTTTGTTGCTCTTTGTGAGAGCTAAATTTGGTGCACTTTCTTTTATAATTTTGATATATCATGTTGCACTTATTCACCTTCATGAGTCATAGTTCTGGGAACTTATTAGGTGTTGAATTTTTTTTAGGGGGGGTTTTAGAACGCAATACTGATATCTATGCTTCAATATGCCCTTGTAATCACTTCAATTTTTTTTTTCAATCAAGACTTATGCAATTTGAAAAAAAAAATACACACATTTTTCTTGCTTTTGAGGAGCTTGATATTCAAACTGAATTATCTCTGTGATTTTGAATATTCAATATCTGAAATTTGGTCCTAGCATAGCCCTTTTAAGCCTCTTTTGAATGCCATAGGTCTGACCTGATTTGGATGCTTCAAGGAAATGTTATTCCCAATGTCCCACAATGACCTAATTATGGACTAGTTCATTAGAGAGAACTTGTACGACATGCCACATCTCACTGTTTCCTCTTTTGGCTTTGAAATTGATAAAAAGGAAATGAAATTCCATTTAATTTCAGCCACTTTTTATAGAGTTCCAATCTAATTCTCAGAGAGAGAGTTATGACTATTTTCCCAAGGTCACCTTGTTTAAATGAAATTCAGGAGCCTACAAAAACCCTAACTTCCACAGATCATAACTCTAAACATATTTTGAACCAAGATCTGAAATTGGTACATGGCGTTCCTCATGATGTCAGATTTTCGTGATACAAATTTCAGCTTCTAAACCTTCGCAGAAATTTTTTTATAGCGAACATGGCACGATGACCTGTTTAGAGCAAAGAAACCCTAGAATCCAAAGCTTTGATACCAGATGTTATGAAACCAGCAACAAAAATAGAAGAAAAGAGAGATCAACGCCTTAGAATTCAGCCACCTTGAGGGGGAAACCTCCCTTACATTACATAAATGAACAATTCTTGGATGATAAAAATGAAAAAACCTCCTTTCTATATATAGGAGTTAATGGGATCACAATATAATCCTAGCCGACCTAACAATAATAATGTAAGGGCATAATAATAATAATATGGGGGTTATAGGGGTACAAAAATAACAATAAAGGGGCCACACTAACAATAATAATAGACTACACTAGTAATATAGGGACCCAAAAGGGTGCGACTGGCAGTTTCAAGTCACATGGAGTGCTTGGAAAGGGAGTGACTCGGGCTCAAGATCAAGGAAAAGTAATTTGATTCAATGGATAGAAACTTGGAGGCATTGGATTACTCCCAGAGTGTCTTGTGGCACCTGAGGGAAGTCAGTAACATTTTTTGTCAACTCCATTTCCTTAAGGTCACATAGGAGGTTGAGTATTGTCATAAAAACCCCTCATATCATGTTTACCCCACGTAAGCTTGTGAAAGTGGGTAGATCTAAGGGGAGGTGTGTTACAAGTGGTATCAGAGCATGGTTCAAAAACTTGGACTGGATGAGATGAATGCATGTTTTTATGCATGAATTGTCATGGTTAAGGTTTTCATGCATGAGATCATTGCATGAATTTTATGTCATTATGATGTTATTTTTATGTTATGATGTTGATGTGTTGGCTAAGATAGAGCAGGAGATGCAAATCATCAGAGCGAAGTTATAGTGTTAGAATTTGGCATAAGAGCATATCGCCATACAATTATTGTATGTTTGGCATGAAATTATGTTGTTTAATGATTGTTATAATCATTAGGGTTATGTTCATGCTTGTAAGTTTATGGTTGTTGTGGTCACATGTATGATGTATGTTAGTTAATCAGTGTCATCATATGTACGTGTCAATTAGTCATGAAGGATAGTAACTTATTGTTATATTCATTTTGGTCATATGCATGATGGTTATGGTCATTATACTTAGGATCTGTATGTTATATGTATCATGATAATTTGGATTGTCATATGCAGATGATTAGGGTTATGAAATTCAGGTATGAGTTGATATTCTTATGATATTGTCATAATAATTTATACTGACTTTGCATATGTGATTATTATGCATGAATGACAATGGTTTATGAGTTTATGATGTGAAAATGTTAGCTAGTTATTGTTAGGGATATAATGACCTTAATTATGTTTGGTTTGATATGTTGTGAATTTATATCATGCTAATATAGATTTATTGTGTAGATAGCCTCCCCTGAGATACATCGAGGTATGAGTTTGATTGCGTCATCTATTTGGTGTTTGAGTGTTTTATTATGTCGCCTATTTGGTATGAGCTTATTTATGTCATCCACTTGGTGCTTGAATATTTGATTATGTAATACAATTGGTGTTTGAGTGTTTGGTGTCTATTATTCCATCTATTTATTGTTTTATTTTTTGACTAGTTGTATGATATGAGTTTGTATCTATAAGATTACATGAAATAATGATCTTATTTGAGATGGTTGTACTAACACATATGTGTTGAGAAAAATGATATGTACTTGAGTGTAAGTAGGTGATATTTGTATCATTATGTATTATGAATGATGAACGTGAGTTGATTATTGATTATGACATGGTTTTTAGACTTGGTAAATGTTTATTTCAAATTAATAGATATGATGTCTTCATCTTTGGAACATGTGGACAACATGTATGTTCAGTTACAAGGCAATGTGCTTGGAACAACAAGGTAAGATAACTTCCATATCGTTACATTTATCGATACACTAACAATTATGTGTTTATGGCAGTATGATATAGGGAATTGCATAGTAAAGAGACTTTCATGAAATATTGAAGAAGGCTTAGGTTGAGCTTTCCTTTGGAAGTGTTGGGAAGCCATGGTGATTGAGTCATTGTGTTTATTTTTAGTCTTGCACTTTTGGTATTTTTTGTTTTGTTGTTATTGATTGGAGCTTGTTTGTGTCTAGTGTATGGCCATACCACTTTGTTTGTGGTGTCATATTGCTATCGGTTTTCATGGGTTTCTTCTTGTTTTCTTTTCGTTCTTGTCTTTTATGTTTTGAGGGTCTTGGGATTGGTTGGGGAAAGAGGGAAGTTGATGAGCTCAGGAAGAGATTAATGAAAACTAAGAAGTAATGTAAGACTCAGATGAAACTTAGTGCATGTATAAGGGTAGTTGAAGGAAATAGTATGACATTTGATTGGATTGGTTGGGTCCATTGGTGTAAATGGACGGTTGAAATAAATTCATGAGAAAGGTAGCGTGAAAGGTAAAGTAAATGGATTTTAGGTGTCAGATGGCTCGGCTATGTTAAGAACTATTATTCTCAATGTAGTGCATGTTATGCACAGATAGATGGATTTATCTTAACTTAGACATTACAATATCGAGTATTTTTGTTGTGTCTATGATTATGAATTATTTTTATATATGCATATATATGTATGTATGTATGTATGTACGCATGTATCTCATTGACTAGCGGGGTCATTAATATTGTTTCATGCTAGTGTTAACATGTATATACGTATATGTATATGTATGTATGCAGTCGTCTAATTGGGTTGTTAGGGATCATGATTGCTTTATGCTAATGATTATATATATGTATGTATGTATGCCATGTTTCTGACAGAGTCATCAAAGATCATGATTGTTTTATGATAATTTTTATATGTGTATATATATGTACATATTTATGTATTTTGTTGATTGACAGGGTCATCAAAGATCCTTCTTGTGGAGGAATGATTGCTTATGAAGGTGAATGGCATGAAGAGGTTATTGTTTCATGAGGAATCAAGTGGGAAGAATAGCCCTGATAGATCTATGAGGTCAGTATCATGTGGATGTGAATTGATATTATGTGATTATACTAAGTCTATGTTTATTTTATGGACATGTAATGATGAGGTATTCCTCAGCAGAATGAAAGCAGTATGATCTGCAACATGTTGGGACAAGCATGGATAAGACGCTAGAAGCAAGGTTTCTTGGTAAGGACAATGTGTTCTTAGGACGTGCAGTACCGATGTGGTGTACCTGTAGCATATGCGTTATTGTGTACATATGACGTTGTGTGCATGTTGCATATATGATTTTTTTTGCGTGATTGCATATAGTATTGTGTGCATGATTGTATATGTAGTGTTGGGTACTGATGGTGCTAAGTACATGTCGTATATGTAGTGTTATGTACATATTGTGAATGCAGTGCTATGTACATTTGGTGCATTGTAAATTTTGTATATGTAGTGTTATGTACATATGGTGGAGTGTACAGGTTGAACAAGTAGTGTTGTGTACATATGGCATAATGTGCATGATTGTACATGTGGTGTTGTGCAGATGGTGCTATGTACACATCGTACAACTGGTGTTGTGTACACATTGTGCATGTAGTGTGGTGTACATGGTGGCATTGTGTACAGGTGGTATTTTTTACATGTTGTACATGTGGTATTGTGTACACATTGTACATGTTGTGTTGTGTATATTTGGTATGGTGTTACGGGTATTGTGCAGTCGTTGTATTGTGACATGTGTATTCATGGTATGGTACGATGTGTACGCATATGTGTTGTGTATGTGTAGTGATGTACGCCCGATGTATCTGTATGCGTTTTGTTGTACACCAAGTTTAGGTGTATGTGTTTTAGTATATTGTGTATGAGTGTGTATTGTACATTGTGATGGGACAGGAAGGTATGAGATTGTCTAGGCCCTTGTCTTGATATTGAGGGTTAATATGGTTTAGTCTTGGGATACCCTTGTTGATATTGAGGATTGAGCTGGTTTAGTCTTTGGATTCCCTTGTTTCTCAAAGAGAAGGCACTAACTTCTTTCTGAGTTTGGAAACTGATTCAGTGTGTGTACAGAAAGGACAAAGGACAAAGGCGGAATCAAAGAATCATGGAAAGATAAGTATCAATATTTTACTTCACCTTTTAACTATGCATGTGAAATATGATTATGATTTATGATGATTACATGTGATCTATGATTTTGATTTATGTTTTTTACATTTTGAGCTAACCCGATGTGATATGTTTATACATGATGATTTGGTTGGATATATAGTTTGACTTGTGGTGACAGGAAGTAAACGGAATTGAAAGTGTACCTTATTGATGGGCCACCAATGAGGTATGATTTGAATTAGTTTCAATTACTTTTAGTCTAATGGAAATTATATGATTGGTATAGGAAAGCAGGGTAATGCCCGTTTTGGGTGGATAAAACTAACTACAATAATTATAAATAATGGCAAAAAGGAATTGGTGCAAGCAACAATATTTTGGTAAATAACTTCAGGACCAGGGCCATTATGGGACACTAGTACCCAGTAGTTTACATTTATTTCCATGAGAATTATATGACCGGTATTACGGTTTTTAGGTAGGTATATGCCTTGGTTTTTGTACTTATGATACAAAGGGATGGATTTCATGGGATAAGGGATGTCAGGGAACTTGGAAGGTGAGTGACTTCATGAAAGGGGGTGACCAGATTTCGCGAGGGACTGTGTAGTAGAGAAGGGAAGGTTGGCGATGGATTTTTTTTTGTCATTATCATTCCCATATGGAATCAAATGCACATTGGGAGTGTTCCTTGGAACAATTAGCCGATAATTTTTCACTAAAAGGAAAAGTGGCATAGGATTATAGCGTTGGAAATTGGATGTAGGTTTTACTTTGGCAGTGGATTATGGACTTCCTAGGAAAGAGGTGAATTCTAGTACTACGTTTGAGGGTGGAGGTGTGAGCCTCTGGACTCCCTTGCTACGGATGTAGGCATTATATCCTTTCGTTTGTTGGTTGAGAAAATGTGCATATGTGTATATTATTCTAAATATTGTATCAAGCTGGATTTATAAAGCTCCATAGACATTATGGTTATTTTTTGGTTGAAGAAAATGCACATAAGTATATGTGGTTGTTATTGTAAATTATGTAATCAGTTGTGTTATAAATCTCTAGTACATGGTATTATTGCAATGTTTTCAATAGTTTGTTCATTTTAAATACTACAACGAGCTAAGTTATAAATCTCCATGGTCACTATGTTTTCTTTTCAACGGATTTTTTTGAGGTATAGGTGTGTTTTAACACCAAGGATAGTGTTCCCAAAGGGGGAGGTTTTTGTAACAAACTTGGGCTAAAAGTTCATTTAATAAAAGTTAATAAAGGAAAAATAATAACATGGTTAAGGGACACTTATTCCAAGCTTAATGTTGGGAAAAGATATCCTAGTCGGCATCATTGGATGCGTTTGTGGCTAAGGGAAATTGGCAAAGGCAAAGGCTAAGGCATTAAAAAGGCAAAAAGTTATTTTGGCACACTTATTTATGAAAATAAAGGAAATTAGGAGAAAAGGAAGGTGAAAGGTCACGATTGCATGTGAGGAGGAAATTGAAGGAAAATAATTCAAAATGAAGAAAATAGAGGCCTCATTGATAAAATAGCTTCTAAGGATTAGTTGGCAAGATTTTGTTGGTTAACTTTTTTCCAGTTCAGTTTTGGAGCTCTCTCTTTATTCTCTTTCTCAAAAGCTCTTGGACACTTAGAGTTTTCTTAGAGCACTTTATCACTGGATCAAGAAGGCAAAGGAAAAAAAAGATAAATCAAGGAAGGGAAGGATCAACCAGCCTCAGCAGGAATACTTATAGGTAACAAATTGCATTTATGATGTCCTAGTTGGTTTGACATGAATGGTATGTGCATGTTGGTATTTGGTTCCTTTATTGTCAATGGCATGGTTTTTTAGGTTTTGACAATGGTTTTCAGCCTTTCCTTACCATTTTCTGGATAGCCATGGTGTGATGGGATTTTTCTTGGTTTTGAGCTTGGGATTTTTCATATGGTTTCAGAATCTAGGGCGGAGGTGCTCTGAGGAAAATTCCCAATGCCCTAGGAATACCTTGATCAGTTTTGGCATGATACATGGTAAATCCTGAGGGTGTTGTCTTGGTAAGGGCCTAGTGATCCAGTGTGGATTTCAGTAAAACCTGGAGACAAGGAGATGGAAAATTCCTCAAGGATAGTGATGATATCTAGAGACATTACAATCTCAGTTTGGTTTAGTGATATTGGTGATAGTTTAGGTGATATCACGATATTGAGGGTTGAGGTGGTTTAACCTTTGGATTCCCTTTGTTTTTTTGGGATTGATTTATCCATGAGATCCCACATTCATGCTTGGAATATGGCATGGGGGTGACTGGCTGAAAGAAATATTTGGTTCAACCATTTTTATGGTTGGGTGGTACGTGGAAGTTCTGAACATGGTTGGCTATTGACGATGTTTAATGAAAGCTAAGTTCTATTGATTTTGTACATGTTATTATGTGGCTTTAATGGTTCTTATATTATGTTTATTTATGTAGTTATATGTTGGTCATAAGCATGGTTATGTGATTGTTTCTAGTCATGGTTCATTTCATGTTTTTACTTGTAACTGAAACAATATTGGATGTAAGACCTAATTGATGTTAAGAAAACTAAAGAGAAAGGGTGGTGATCCTTCTTATTAAGTCTCATATGAATTTCCAATCCCTTATGCTCAATCTTGTATTCATGACCTGTAGGTTACATTGTTTCCAAGTGTTATGTAGAAAGTGAGTCCCGGTTGGGAATGGTCAGGGCTAGTCCTAGTTTTAATTTTGGTTTATAATAATTTTTTTCATTTATTTCACTAGTTCTAGAAGTTACATGGATATCTTGGTAGAGGGTTAGCCCCAAACCTAAAAAATAGCCTTAAATTCCACAATCAGTGGCATAACACTTAACAAAAAGGCCATAGTTGCACTAATGTAGGCCTATGGGAGCGACTGAGGGTTTCCAGTCACATGGACGGATTGGAAAGGGAGTGACTTGGACTCAATTTCTAGGAAAAGTAAGTTAGCTCAATGGTTGGACACTTAGAGGGGTTGGGTTACTCCTGGAGGGTCCTGTGGCACTTGAGGGAAGTCAATAAGGTTTGTTTATCAACTCCATTTCCTTAAGGTCACCTAGGAGGTTGATTATTTTCATAACGGTCCCTCATCTCATGTTTATCTCATGTAAGCCAATGAAAGCGGGTATATGTGAGGGGAGGTGTGTTACAACATAGCACATTCCAAGTAGAATGGAGCCATCAAATTCGGGTGCGCTTTCTATGAAAACAAAGACAAATCTAGAAAAAGTAAAACATGGGTTTTGTTTAAAACACCCCATTCAATTTTTCTTGAGAATTTCCTCCAAAAAGGGTTTGTATTGAGAGATATTTTCTTTTCTTTTAGAGGGAAATTTCTAGTTGCGGGCATTATCCAACTACACCAAACTGAACGACCAATTACCACAATGCATCAGATCAAGCTATTTTCAGATAAAAACTTACACAATGTATCATATCAAGTTATTTCAAGATAATTCCATGCCATATCATTCTTCTACAATTGAATATACATTTGAGGATACCAACAAATAAATATTTTGTAAAATATATTATGATTTGATACACCATTTTTGGGGAAAATAGTTCGAACTCCCCCCCGCCCCCCCCCCATATTTTATGTATAAATTCTTGAGTAAAAATCAGGTTCAGTTGTTGTTAGAGGGAAGGATAGTATTGATTTTTTATAGCAAAAAAAATTTCGATTACTGTTCGAACTTGTAATCTATAATTTTTGTTTAATTAATGAATTTCATGTTCGTAATTATATTATGAATTAATTCAATAATCTTGTAGTGCTCCCATCCAACAACGGCCCCATATCCTGGGATTTGTTTGCAAAGTTAGGTAGTGTTGTATATGTTATTTAATTTATTTCATGAATAGTTATATCATATTTAAATATTTTCAACTTACGTTCATGTAACTTTTAATTATTGTTTTATTTATTCCATGCATAGATCCAGTAGTTTAATTCCTACAATTTCCAAATTTGTGTGTGCTTACATGGTGTGATTTTTAGGGCCTTTGCATGAGGAGTGCTAACCTAGGGACCAAATAGGTGGTCAAAAGTACATAGAGCTTGATAATACAACTACTACATGTTTATTTCAGCCGTGTGTTGAATGTGTTTGATACTACAGGAAACATTGAACCTACTAGACACTTATATGATGTTGGTAAATGAAACGAAAGTTTAATTTTATTATTGATTCTTTCATTTATGGGCATGCAAGTCATGAACCTATTAGGGTCCTATAATAATAGGGTTCATAATTTTTTAATTGACATTGATAACTATGTAAATATGTACATACCTTGCTTTCTGCAAGTTGTTTTCCCATATTTGAAAATAATAAAAAGATGAAAAGAGGATAAAAGTCGTAAAAGAAAGATCAAAGGACTTAGAAAAAGAATAGACCCCAAGAGAAAAAAGAGATAAAATAAAGACATTAAAGTGAGAAAGTCGAAATGCCACTACTATTTAATTGTATTACAAGAAGAACAATTATGTGCAGATTGTCAATAAATGCCATAATCCATGATCAATTAGACAATTTAATCTTAACTTTTCATGCTTTGAATTTCATGTTTTAGATAGAGAATAAATATATGTCGAACAGTTTAAACTTGACATATCAGTAGATAGTTAGAGAATAAATGAGGAGCTAAATAGTTTAATCTGAGACCTCAGATGAAATAAGGTTAGACTTAGGTAGCTTTATGTTTTGAAAGAAAAATCGATATAGGGTTGCAAGCTTAAATGCACCCATGAAAATGAAGTAAAAAATGTTAGAAATAATGATGGGTAGGTAGAAAGCAGTTGTGCAAGACATGTAATAAAGCATCATTGGGAAATAATTACTGATTTCCCCTTCCCCACAATCATCCACTATTCTAAACCTTCAGTTAAAGAGGCTTAAATAATTTTTCTAACTTCTATTGGGACTCGACCCAAGGCTCAATAAACTGATTGGTTAAAAATACTGGATTCCCTACATAAAACCCATTTCATCAGCATATTCACCCCTTTTCCAAGATCACGATCCCTTTTCCTAAGAAAAACACATTTTTTGCTTAGTAAAAGTAAAAACCCTACATAATTAATTTCATCTTCATTCAAAAACACTCAAAAACCCACAAAATACATTTATACTAAGTTTATGTGTAAAGAATTAAAAATGGGACAAAATATGCTTTATTGCCTATTTTAACCCTTTAATTAGTTTTAAATTATGTATTTTAATTCGTTTCATACATTACACCTTCATTTCATATTAATTTCTAACTTATATTATTAAATCCGTAAATTATACCCTTCCTGTATATTATTAAATCTTTTATAAGTAAATAACCCCAAAAACCCATTTATTTAAAGTTTAAACCTATGTTATATATATCCCATGTGCCAAAAATATCCCTGCCCTTTATTCCCATAGGTTTAAACATATCAAATATAAAAATACCCCACCCCTATGGTATTAAAACACTTTTCAAAAGGTTTAATTATCATATAATATATACATGTGCCCGTGATTGAGACATTTGTCAATGTTTTAATTTAATTGAAACACATATGACTTTACCCCTCCACCAATCATTTAATATAAAGTTTTGACTTTATAAATGTATATTTATAAAGGTTCAAAACCATCTTTCCATATTATTAAAACCTCAGACCCACCTCCGAACGCC
The DNA here is from genome assembly GCA_034641835.2 of Pinus albicaulis. NCBI lineage: Eukaryota > Viridiplantae > Streptophyta > Pinopsida > Pinales > Pinaceae > Pinus > Pinus albicaulis. The sequence goes on from CM076581.1 coordinate 993,777,377, forward strand.
GAGCATCTCCATATCAAATCTCTGTCGTTCGCACTCAAGCTCCCAAATATGACGATTGAAAAACCATATCACATTTTTAGTTGCGCGATTATAACTCGTTCGTTTCCATGCGAAATAGGTTGTTTTATCCTTTTATCTCTCCTCCACATGTCCCATTTTGATTGGATCCCATTCGATTCAATTGAAATTGCCTACCACTTAAACGAACGCGATAACCACTCATGGTTTCTAGCCTTTGAAGCCCGAAAACTTCCCATCGCCCGATGTGACCACCATTATTTGCAAGTAATTTTAAACCTAAAATTCCTAATAAACCCCGAAATCACTCCATTGATCCCTTTTCTACATTTTCCGACTGTATTTCTCCTCCTGATTGAAGAAAACCAAGCTTGTGCTTCGTTTTCAAGCCCAAAACCAGTGAAAATCCCACCTATTGTTGATTGAAGATTTATAGAAGTCTTGAATTGCCTCCAGAAGATCCCACAGACCTATCAAAATGCCTCAGAGCCTATTTCAAAGATCCATACTTGTATAAAATAGGTATTTCCCGAAAAAAAATGAGCCTGTTATCAATTTGAAAGGACATTTGAAACCTGTATAAAGCATATTTACTCCAAGAAATCCTATTAGGAAAGGTCCAAAAAGAGGCAAAACCATGTCAAATTTTGACAAAAGCCTTTTTCAGACTGCGCTATATTTTTAAGGAAAATATTTAGTTTATTTAGTTTTTCCAGACTATATAAAACTCCAAAAAAATCCCAGAAATCCTCTTAAGGTAAACTGACTCTCTATGCTTGATTTAAAATATTTTTTAGCCCAATTATCCACTGAAAAGCCTAAGAAACCCCTGTTTCTTATTTCATAGCCAGTGAGAGTCTAAAATACATTTTGAATATTGAAATTGAAAGATAAATTCAAAGGATAGAACCATATTCTGCTTATTTTATCCAAGAACCTCTGTCAAAGCCAAAAATACTTCTGTAAACCATTTAACCTTACAGAAGAAACCAGAAAGCCTAAAAAATATAATTTTAGTAATCCTGAAAGCCTAAAAATGCCTAAATCTACTCCAGCTGTGTCCTCCAAGACTGTTATCATTGTGAATCCTCTACAACCTCCTATTGTAGACATTGAGCACATCCCTTTAGCAGATGTTGACTATAAAATAGCAGATTCTGTTGTTGAATTTAATTTGTTAGATCTCCACTGCTAGAGCTATGAAAAGTCTTTAGATCAGGTTGAAGAAGTCTAGATTTGGGAATCAAACCTTCCCAAATATGTTGTTCCAGTCACTTATCAATTCCCAAAGGTTGTTAGGTTGTGTCAGAACTATTATGTGCTTGAACAAAGAGCAATAGTGAATGCAAACAAAGAGGTACTATTTACAATTATTGTTGCATCCATAAACCAGATGTTACAACTCAAACGAGATCCTAAAATAGTTCCTTTGTCAATAGAATCTCTTACCAAGTTGTACATTGGCCTTGATTTTCCCAAGAGATTTCAGATCTTCCAAGTATTCATGCCCTTGCATGTGGAAATTCCTCAAATCAATCCTCCATATTCTACTTCAAAATTTCCAGAATGTTCAATGCATGTCATTTCCAAGTTATCATTCATCCTATGATACTTTATAGATGAGCACACTGATGAGTCCATCCTAGGGTTTCTATCTACTTTTGCACCAGGGTAGCCTCCCTCTGTAATTTTCAATTATGCTGAGTACATTGTTGACAATATCCATGATCAACTGATCAAGTTGCCAACTGAAGGAGTGTTTAGATACACATCTTGTCTCTTCTATATGTTTTTGTATTTTCAAGCGGACAAGTTTCCAGTAACCCTCCAGAAGCTTGACATAGAAGAAAATCCACTTTCAATCATCTTCTGGACTTCATTGATCAGAAAAGAGTCCTAAGAGTTTACTTATATAGATTTTTCAGACTTCTTTATCCATCCATTGATAAATATGTTAACAAATATTGAACAACCAAGGATTAATGATGAAATGAAGAAAATTCTATAACTATCTGAATAGACTAGAACTACAGATTGGTATTTTTATGAAAAACACATAGAACTCGGAGTTTTTGGGTCTAATATTTTGCCATACAAACTACCTAAATATGTACCAATGAGAATATTTTCCTTGGAGTATATCAGGGAAATCTTGAATTCTGATTCTATTAACTTCCTAGCAGCTAAGAAAAAGACCCAGTTTAATTTAAAGAATCAGGTCTGGCCATTTATTTGTAATCACAGAGATGCAGAGAAAGAAGCAGCCAAACAGTTACTAGAGTACATATTTGAAGAGAGTTTCTCCTCGAACTATGATCCACAAGGAATACTAATTAAAATGAGGGTTAAGTGCAAACTAACACCCTACATTCATGAGAAAAAACAAGAGATTGAGAAGTATATCAATAAGATTGAGTGGATAGAAAAAAAATTGATAGATGAAATAAAGCGGGGTGATACTAATCACACCTTACAAACTTCAAATCAAGCAAAGAAAGGCACCAAAAGGGTTAGAGAAGAAGGAACTTACATTGCAGAGACCACTACTGAGAATAGGTTCAAGTTAAGATATAATAAAAAGTCTAAAATAAATCCAGTGGGTAAATAAAAAGTGACTATTAAGGTTGAAGACACAGATGTCCCTAGTAACAAATACAGATGTTGCTACAGCCATCACAAATGAGCCAGTTATAGAGAATTTGAATGAAGAACAGATTGATAATTCAAATGCACAGATGATAGATAAACAACATAATTTAGAAGCATCATCCTCATAGACAACAGAATAAAAGGATCTTGATATAAGAGAAAATACAAGCAGATTAAGACAAAGAATGAAGAGATCAAAAATGAGATTTACTCTAAACATTTGAAGCAAACATTAAGTGTTCAAAAAATACTTTTATCTGCCTTTGATTACTCAAATAAAAAGTTGACCATGTCAGTGTTACAACCTACAGTGAAGACTCCAAAGACAGTTTCAGGCTACAAAAAGGTTGATCTAGAATTACAAACATAGAAATTTCATGCACTAGATCAAATAGAATTTCATAGACCAATTTCAGAGATGTTGTATTCTACCATTACAACCAAGGCTATGAGTGTTAAAACACTTTAGAACACAATAATAAACATGAAAGATCAAATGAAGGTTGACAAAATGTCATTATATGCTAAATACCTAGGGATTAAGTCTTTAGAAGAGTTGGTTCTCCAAAAAGGATATGATCCTGAAAATGTTAAAGCTGTAGAACAATTAGTGAAAAAGAAAAATGAGGACATTGCAGCATTGAGGAAACAGCTTAAACTGCCATCAAGTGAACATCCTAAAGCCAAATAAATAATAAAATAATATACTTAGAAGTATGACATGATGAACTTAAATTTTCAGTTAACAAGATAGATCAAAGAAATGGAGACTCAAATGGACAAGCTTTTCTATGAAAGGGAAACAATAAAAGCTCAAGAAAATCCTACAATAATTACCATGGTTACTACTGCTGTGAATTCAACTCTGGTAGAAGAGTTGGCACCCAAAGAACCACTGGCTACTACAGTACCAGTGACATCATCTACAACTTCAGCTACAGAGTCATCTACTACAACAGCTCAACCTTCAGATGAGGCTAGTAAACTAGTAAAAGCCATGGAAGAAATGACACTACAAATAAGTGAGATTAACAAATTGAAGAAGATGATTGATAATATTGAGGATAAAAATAATTTAGCTCAAATAAATGATAAAACTCATGAGCAAAGAGCTAATAGGTTAAATGAAGAACTGAAAACACTACAAAAGGATTTAACCTTAAAGGAGCCAATATCATATGTGAAAAACTATTTATGGAACAAAATCATTGAAGAATCAATTATGTGTAGCCCTCAATACAGGTAATCTTTGAATAGAGAGATTTACTAAAGACAACACTAGCAGAAATTCAGAAAACCAAAGATGAGCTAGGTACTAAACCTGAGCAAGCCATAGAATTGATCAATTTTCTCACCAAAAAAAACAGGCAGGAGTTGGGAGAAATACAAATCACTGATAGGACAGAGACAATCCTTGAAATAAGGAAATTCATCTCAAAGAAGAATATAATGAAACAACTTGAAGAGAAATGTGAAAGTATGAACACAACCATAACCAAGTTTATGGTTAAATTTGAAAACTTAAGGGAAAGAATTTTGCCTAATATTTTGGTCATTAATGACAAACTTATGCCACGGGAAGATTATAATAAGAAAATTAGAGAGTATGCAAAAGAGGAGGTTGAAAAGACAAGTGGGCAAGCCATTCCAATAGGGAATGTCTTACTCATAAGCTTTGAAGATTTATTTTATTTGCAGCATGAGATAAGACATTTGTTTGTCATAAAACCAAATTTTGCTAGACATAATGAGGCAAATGAAAATTTTAGGAGGCTGAAAAATATTCAAATTCCTAATGAGGAAGCTTGCTAATCACTTACTGAATTACTGTGAAAGTTAAAAAGCAGATAAAAGAAAGAAAGCAGTTTGCTGATTTTTCAAAATTAATTACAACAGTAAAACAATTTTTACAGAGTTAAAGAGTATCAGGTTAAAACGAATATGAGTTAAAGAGTATCATAGATTAAAGGGAACCAGAGTAAAAAGTATAATATTAAGAAGATCAGATTTCAAAACAGATTTGAAATGTCTAAGCCAACAAAGAGGACACCAAGGCGGCCAGCTGCACCTAATCCACAAACAGTTTCTATTTTATTTGGATCAATAGGACAACTTGTTGATTTGTAAAGCAACTGTCTCTATTTTGTTGTAATGATATCTTTGTTTTCCTTAGATAATTCCTAGAAGTATTCTAGGATATTTTGTAAACAATATTGTATAAATACTTCATCTTTTGAAGTATAGTGTGGAACAAATTTCTGAATATTTCTATAGTCATTTTTGTTGGACTTGAAGGTTTTTGTGTTGCAAATTTCAAGTAGCATACTGGATCAGCTCAATTAGATGAGCGATTGAAGTGAAGTAATTTCTACTTGTCATTATGTATATTCTTTGTTTCATGCATCCATATATGTGTTCCAAATTTGAATGAATAAACAGTAGTATTATTTCAAGATTTGTTAAAAGCACCCTGTCTTTACTATTTATCATTTCTATGTTTTCTGCTGATTGCCAGAGTAGGGAACCCTTAATTTCTCCCTCTTTAGTTTGACCTTTGCCTAATTATTCTCTTTTCCGGATCAAAGAAACCATCATTGATCTTTATCCCAATCAAACCACTTCACCAAACAGCCTTCCAAGATCTTCAAAGGCTTATCTATCTTGCCCTGAAAAATTTGAATTTTTGACCTTGATCCTAGTTCTGTCTGCTTGACTTTTGACTCCTTAGCCCAATGGACAAACATATTTCATACTATCCATCTCATTAAGTGATTTTTCCCACCAAACCAAACCAAATCAAAATCCAAATTGCACAATCATAACTAGCCTACTATATTATAATCAAAACAAAGTTAAATCTTATAGAGAGAGCCCTCTCTGAACCCTAGGAACTAGATCCTAGAGTTTAAAATTTGGTCTGTGGTTACCTCTAGTGTTCTTAAAACTATAAATCAAAATATCACAACTTAGAGAATTACTAGAGTGATAACATACTGGCAACTCCGTTGGGGACCTAACCAATCTTTAGTTTTAAAATAGATCTTAAAGGAAATCATTTTTAATCATCGTTTTTCCTTTGAAGACTATTTTATAAGTTGTGAGTATTAAAAATTGTAATTATGGCTTCTAGAAAAATTTACTATACCAGGTATAACCCGGATCCTAAACTTGTTGTTATAGTAGACAATCCAGACAGAATTGGAAAAAGGAAAAAACAGATAGAAGATTTATATGCTCAAGTTTCATTAATTAGAGCCAATTCATTACCACAAGAGTTAGTAAGTTTATAGGATATACAGTTTGATCTGAAATTTGAAAATTCTTTGTTCAGAAGTAAATCAGAATCTGATTTAAAAAGTTCTGTTATAGACCCTATCTTCATTTCATTTCTTGAGGTAAAACATAAAAATATTACAGTATATTCTGAATTAAAGAAAGTTAAAAATCAGGGTAAGCTTGAAGAGATAAACGCTACTATTCTTAAAGAAATTGATGAAGCCATTGAATTAGCCCAATTCTTAGCTTACACATCTAAACCTTCTATTCCTCATATAGATACCACTACATCATCTATAGTTTCAGCTACCGCTCAGTTTACAAATCCATTTATCCCTAAACAACCCTTACAACCTAGAATATTATTTCCATCATCCATTTCATCCACTAGTTTACCTTCTATAATTTCAAACACATCATTCTCATTTCCTACTAGTTCCTTATATATTCCAATTTCATTTCCTAGTACCTCCACTTCATCCTTTTATTTCATCTACTACTTTTTCTAGTTAACCATCCTATATTCTAGTTTCATCAGTTACTTCTGTTAATACATTAGCTACTACTTCTAGTTCAACCCCTAGCACTTCCAATCTACCTCCTAGCCAAGCTATAATTCAAGCTATGGTTGCCAGGTATGCTCCCCTTATTCTTCCATCACAACTACATGTCATGCCTCCGGATTACCAAAGTTAGACACCACAATTTGATGATACTACACAATACACTGCACATCAACACATAAATAAAATGGTAGAGTACTTTGAACTCCATGAAATAGATGATTCTGATGTACAAATGAGATTGTTTGCACAAACATTAACAGGGAAAGTCAAAAAATGGTTTAAAGGTCTTACTGGTGGTAGTATAGCTGACCTAGCTATTTTTCATATATTATTTTTAAAGAAATGGGAAAAGAATAAAAATCCACTCCAAATATTGTTTGAATTTGATGCAATGAAAATAGCTCCCAATGAATCAGTACAAGACTACTGCACTATATATAACAATGTTTACAATTCAATTCCTGCAAATCTCAAACCCACTCCTGACTCTGTCTTAATTAATTCCCAGATGGCTTTGACACAGACATGGCATATCATTTAAGAGAAATAAATGCAGAAAATTAGAAAGAATGCAAACAAATGTTGTAGGTGTAGAAGTAAACATTTTAGCTAGAAAATATAGATTGAGGAATGAGAGGAGATTAACCATGAAATAAGATGCCTCTAGTTCAGAAACAAAAATAGATTAGTTAGATAAGAATTTAGAGATAATGATGGATAGATTAGACAACATAGAAAGAAGACCTCAATGGGATAATCAACATCAAATAAGGAATCCCAGTTTTAGGAAATATACAAATTCAGAAAAAATTAAAAGAATTAGGCCCAGTTCAAACAATAAGACCCCCATTTCAAGAGAACTATGTTGAAAGTTCTCAAAACAATGTAGATGATGAGGATACCATAAATATAATGGGAATGAATGAAGATAACACTATCTTTCTCACTCAGGAAGATCAAGAGTTATTTGAAATGCAACAACTTCAATTAGATTCAGGTGAATCATTTGACTACAAGCAAGGTTATGATTTTTCTATAAACAAAGTAAAAAAGCGATATAGCCTTATAAGTAAGAAAAACACTGAAACTTCTACTAAAAAATCTCCTCAAACTAAAAATAAGAAAACAATAGAAGCCAAAACAAAAAAAGTTTTGCAAATTCTCCTTAGGGAAAATAGGCAAAACTCTAGTTCTTCCCACAAAGTTTCCAGCCCCAAAATTTCACCAAGTCCTAATATTGTTGACATAACAGATGAGGTTGATCAAACAACAAAATATTCACAAAAGGTGTTGTTGTTAAAACAACTAATTCTACTAAAAAAACAAAATTAGAATCCAAAACATCCACTGCTGATCCCAAATCAGTAGATCCAAAAGCTGCCAATGAAAAAACAACTTCTGACAACTCAAAATCTAAAAAAACATCTACTACTTCTCAAACCATTCCTGACAAGAAAACAAAGATAAATAAGACACAAGAAACTCAAACTGAAAATGAAAACATAACTGTAGAAAAACAAGATAAACCCACTCAAACTACAGTTACTAAGGAAGAGTTAATTCAAATAAGTAAATCACAACCTTCATTCAATATACAAACTAAAATTGCAAAGTTAAAAATACTAATTCCTTTAACAGAACTTGTAAAACATGATTTGTATAAAACAACAATTACTGAAACATTAAAGATGAATGATGGAGAAGACTCTGTAAACTTGAATGATGATCAACCAAAGTTGATTTTTGGCCCTGATGTGAATGGAAAGTATCAAGATGGAGCAGTTCCTCCTTTTTACATCATTTTAACTGTACATGACCAAATTTTACACAATGCAATGTTAGATTCAGGAGCTTCACACAATCTAATGCCCAAAGCAATAATGGAAACTCTGAATTTAGACATTACAAGACCTTACAAAGATTTATTTTCATTTGATTCAAGCAAAGTTAAATGCTTAGGTTTAATTAAAGATTTGTGTGTAACATTAGTTCAATATCCTGGTAAAAGTATACTAATGGACACTGTAGTAGCTTATATCACACCCAAATATGGAATGTTATTATCTCGCTCATGGGAAGAAAAATTACAAGGATCTTTATAATTCGACATGTCTTATGCTACTATATCAGTCTTTGTTCAACCAAAGAAGCTTTATAGGGAAACATTGATGAAGTATATGGTAAGTAGTGCAGCAAGATCCATAAATTACCCAACCTATTCTACACCTACTGCTCTAGATTCTTTCATCTTATGTAACTTTGAAACTGATAATGAAATCAAAACTGAACTAAAAGACAAAAAGAAAACACAAAACAACGACAATATCTTTCATGAATCTCTATGGTATTTAGACTTCGATGGCTTAGTAAACAAGTTACACTCGTACATTTGGTCAAAATTACGACACTTTAGTTCTGACACTTTTGACCAAATGTCGGAAATTTACCCAATTTTTATCAATTTTTCAAATCCCGCCCACAACTGTCGCTATACCGACGTTTGGAGACAAGTGTCAGTATTGCGATAGTTAGGACAAGTGTCGGTATTGCAATGTTCATAGAAAAGCGTCGATATTGCAACGGTTTGGAGAAAAGTGTCAGTCTTGCGACACTTAGAAATAAGTGTCGGTATTGTGACGTTTGGAGTAAAGCGTCGGTATTGCAACGGTTTGGAGAAAAGTGTTGACCTTGTGACGTTACAGAGAGAATTCTCGGTATTGCAAAAGTTAGGACAAGTGTCGGTATTGTGACAGTTGGGTCAAGTTTCGATATTGCGATAGTTGGGTCAAGATGTTTTATGAATTTGTAATTGATTAATATATGCATACTACCCAAATCAATCAACAATACTACTTTGATATTTTGATGTATCCTTCTATATTGGGATTTTGTGGAGTATTGATGCTAGCCAACTAATGACAACATATTGTTAGATTTTCTATCCTATCTCCACTTGGAAATAAGGGTGAATATTCATGACATCTAACATCACTCAGTGTGTGTCAAACTATAACCATGTTGTCATGATAGATTAGCATAGTGGTACCCAATCACCCTTGTGTGTGAATCACATAGAATGGTTTTATAGAGCATGCCCCATGCCAGATTAGTCCCCCAATCATATATATATATATATATATATATATAGTACTCAGTTTAAATGAAATTGTGTGGTCATGGTAAAAGATATGAATGCCCAACCTTGATGGTAAGAGTGAAGAATTTTGTTCCTGCGGTCATTGTTTCAATTCAGTGTGTATTTCATTATGATGTGATTTTTCTATGGATATTGCAATGGCTCTATGTGATATTGACATGGTTCTCTATGATTGGTTTGTGGTAGTGACATGCCTCTTTGTGTCAATCTACATCACTCCTCATTCTTGGAACACAAATTTTCAATTAGTATGTTATTGTTGACCTAGTTCTCTCTCATTAATTTGTGGCATTGACAGAACTCTCCATGTTACTTGAGATGTCTCCTCTTGTTCGGAACACAAATTTTTGACTATCCTATGTTGTTGATGTGGAATTTTTTGATTGGTATCTCATAGTTTTGATTCATCTTTGTCAATTGAAACATCTCTTTCTGGTAGTTGGCATGTCTCTCACTATGTGGAATTTAAAATGGCTCTCTTTTATTGGTACTTGCAATTGGCATGTCTCTCTCTATGAGTTGATGTGGCCCTATGTGATTGCTTTACATTAGTGATGTGATCTATATGGTAGTTCAATTTTCTATATCTGGAAGTCGACATAGCACCCTCTGATTAGTTATGGAAGTTAATGGGGCTCCTTGTGATTTTTTATGGAAATTGATGTTGTTATCATATTAAAATCACACACTCATATATACACATTAAGAGAAACTCAAATTATGTGATCACCACATATAAGGGTTACATTTTCAGTTGGAAACACCATGAAGACCAAAAATCAAGTCGGTATTGCGACGTTTAGGAGGCAAGTGTTAGTTTTTAGGAACAATCTTAGGGTTTAGGGTTTAGGAACAATGTTTGGGAGTTATATTTTAGGGTTTAGGAACAATGTGTCGAGTCGTGTGATCGGGTTTATGGTTTAGGAACAATGTTTCAGGTCATATGAGGGCACCTAGGGAAACACGTTCGGGCAGGTCGAGTTCAGTCTTATCGGATCGTGTCGTGTGAGGCCGCCCAAGGAAGCACGTTCATATTGGTCGGGTCAAGTCTTGTGATGGCGCTCAAGGAACGCGTTCGGGAAAGTCGGGTTGGGTCTGGTCGGATCGTGTCGTGTGAGGCCGACCAAGGAAACACATTCGTACGGGTCGGGTCGAGTCGTGTCATGATGGCACCCAAGGAAACGTGTTTGGGTTAGGTCAGGTCAGTTCATACCGTATTGTAAGGGCACCCAAGGAAACATGTTCGGGCGAGTTGGGTCAGGTCGGGTGATCGGGTCAGGTCGTGCCATGTGTTTAGGCAGGTCGCGTCAGGTCGGGTCAGGACGTATAAAAAATGTTGAGTTGTGACCACCCATGTTGCTTGTTCACATTTGTACGATCCTTTTTCTGTTTTCTCTCTCGTGTGCCCTTTTCTCAGGCGGGTCGAGTCGTGCCATGTGAGGGCACCACAAGAAACTCGTTCGGGTACTCAAATCGTGTGAGGGAGGTGATCGTATCAAAAATGATAAGTTGTGACTACCTATGTACCTTGTGCATGTTCATGCGACCCATTTGTCATTTTCTCCCTCGTGCCTTCAACATCGTTCAGGCGGGTCGGGTTGGGTTGGGTCATGTGATGGCGCCCAAGTAAATGTGTTCGGCATGGGTCGAGTCGGGTCGTGTTGAACCATGAGGGCGCCCAAGGAAACATGTTCGAGCGGGTCGGGTCAGGTCAGGTCATGTGAGGGTGTCCAAGGAACATGTCCGACTGGGTCGGGTCATGTCGGGCCGTGTCATGACTAGGGCACCGAGGGAAACGAGTTTAGGTGGGCCGGGTCGAGTCATGTGATGCCTTCCAAGGAAATGCATTCGAGTCGGGTCAGGTCGAGTCATGCCATAGTCTGAGGGCACCGAAGGAAACACGTTCGGGCAGGTCGGGTCTGGTCAGGTCGTGTTGTGTAAGCACGCCCAAGGAAATGCATTTGGGTAGGTCAGGTCGGGTTGGGTTGGGTCATGTGAGTGTGGTCGTATAAGAAATGTTAAGTTGTGACCACCTATGTTTCTTGTGCACATTTGTGCGATAATTTTTCCATTTTCTGATCCCTCGTGTGTCGTTCGTTTGAGCAGGTCCGGTCGTGTCGTGTGAGGGAACCACAAGAAATGTGTTTTAGTTGGATAGTCTAAGGGAGGTTGTATAAAAAATGCTAAGTTGTGACTTCCTGTAGTGTGCCTTGTGCACATTCGTGCGACCCGTTTGTCATTTTCTCCCTCCTGCCTTTGACGTTCGGGTAGGTCAGGTCAGGTCGGGTCGTGTGATGGAGCCCAAGGAAACGCGTTCGGGTCGGGACGAGTCGGGTCATGCCGTTCTATGAGGGTACCCAAGGAAACGCGTTTGGGCAGGTCAGGTCAAGTCGGGTCATGGAAGGCTACCCAAGGAATGTGTCCGGTCGGGTCGGGTTGTGTCAGGTCATGTGAGGGCACCCAAGGAAATGTGTTTGGGTTGGTCAGGTCAGGTTGGGTCGGGTCGTGTGAGGGTGCTTAAGGAAATGCGTTCGGGCAGGTCAGGTCAGGTTGGGTCATGTGATGGTGGCTGTATAAAAAATGCTAAGTTGTGACCATTTGTGTTTCTTTTGTACATTTTTTCGATCTGTTTTCCATTTTCTCCCTAGTGCACCCTTCGTTCGGGCGGGTCGAGTCATGTCGTGTGAGGGTGCCACAGCAAACGTGTTCAAGTCGTACCATGTGAGGGAGGTCATATAAAAAATGATAATTTGTGACTACTTGTGTGCCTTGTGCATGTTCGTGAGACCTGTTTGTCATTTTCTCCATCGTTCCTTCGACGTTCGGGCAGGTCGGGATGGGTCATGTGATGACGCCCAAGGAAACACGTTCGGGTTGGGTTGTGTTGGGTCGTCATGTGAGGGATCCTATAGAAACGCGTTTGGGTGGGTCCGGTCTGGTCCGGTTAGGTCATGTGAGGGCACCCAGGGAAACGTGTTCGGGCAGGTCGGGTCGGGTCGAGTCGTGTGAGGGTGCCCAAAGAAACGCGTTCGGGTGTGTTGGGTCAGGTCGGGTCGGGTCATGTGAGGTTGTCCATATAAAAAATGCTAAGTTGTACTTACCGCCTGTGTGCCTTGTACTGCATGTTCGTGTGACACGTTTTCTGTTTTCTCCCTCGTGCCTTCGACGTTCAGGACGGCCGAGTCAGGTCGGGTCGTGTGAGGGTGGTCATATAAAAAATGCTAAGTTTTGACTTCCCGTGTTGTGTCGAGTTGGGTCTGGTCGTGTCATGTGAGGTTGTCCAAGGAAACACATTTGCATGGGTCGATTCGAGTCGTGTCGTGTGAGGGCGCCCAGGAAAACGTGTTTGGGTGGGTTGGGTGGGGTCAGATTGGGTCGTGTGAGGGAACCTAAGGAAATGTGTTCGGGCGGGTCAGGTCGATTCATGCTGTGTGAGGACGCCCAAGGAAACGTGTTTGGGCGAGTCGGGGTGGGTCAGGTCGGTTCTTGTGAGGGCGCCTAGGGAAACGCGTTCGGGCGGGTCAGGTCGGGTCTGTTCTGGTCATGTGAGGGTGCCTAGGGAAACGCGTTCGGGCGGGTCAGGGCGGGTTGGGTTGGGTCATGTGAGGGCTAGAATCATGTGTTGTTGTTGGAATTGGAATATGTATACTATTGTGAACATTGCCTCAGCTCAAAACCTATTTGGAATAGACTTCCTGTGCAACTTACACCTAGCCATCTTTGTGATAGTACATTTTTTCCTCTAAACCAATAAATTTTGTTGTGGAGTGTAAGGTGTAGTATATTGTCTTTGGATCCCATGTTTAACACAAAATTTATTGAAATATTTTAAGTAGAATTTCACACCAGTATCATATCTAAGGCAGGCAATGTGACAACCTAACTATTTCTCTATTAATGCTTTGATAGCACCAGTGGTTGATGTCATGTTCATTGGTCCACATATGTCTGAAAGTACCAATTGAAGGACCCTCTATGCTCTCCAAGCTCGTCCTTCATAAAATGGTATTCAATGTAGCTTCCTTGCCTGACAAGCTCTGCAAACTCTGTGGATATTTATAGAATGTTCGGAAGTCAGTATTGTCACCATGACCTGGACCACCTATATCCAGATCATAAATTACTAGTCTAGGAGACTCATCATGCTCAAAGTCTTCCACCCCCCTTCAAGTGCAGCTACCTGAAGCTTGACACCTGAATCCTCAACCCCTTCCAACTTCTAAGTAATTCAAAACTTAGGAGAAGTTTGGAAAGGTCCAACCTCCTCATCAAAAACAACTTCACTATTGAAGCTTACCCTATTAGTGTCAATATCAATCAACCTATAAACCTTATAGTGTTGTTGTACCCTATAATCATTATCTTTGTTGTACCCTTAAACCGCTAAACCACTAACACCTAAACCCCTAACCCCTTAACCCCTAAACACCTAAACCGTTAATGCTTAACCCATAACCCATTAACCCCTCACCCCTAACCCCTCAAATCCTTAACTGCTAAATCCCCTAACCCCTAAGCCCCTAATCCCTAATCCCTTAACCACTAAATCATTATTCACCTAACCCCTAACTGCGCCTAAATCCCCTAAGCCCTAAGCCCCCAATCCCTAATCCCTTAACCACTAACTCATTATTCCCCTAACTCCTAAATGTGCTTAAATCCCCTAACCCCTAACCCCCAAATCCCTAACCGTTTAACCACTAAATCATTATTCCCCCAACCCGAATCCCTTAACCATTAACTCATTATTCCCTTAACCCCTAAATGCGCCTAAATCCCCTAACCCCTAAGCTCCCAATCCCTAACCCCTTAACCCCTAAGCCCCCAATCCCTAATTAGTTTATGTGAGGAGCCATGTTTAGGGTTACAATGACTATGCTGAACAACTATAAACCCATTATTTGCTTGATTCGACACCGATTCAGAGGATTTCATCTAATTTACCAACAAACGTCAGTGGTGATACAAATGTTTGTACTCATGACATATTCAACATCTAAAGGGTATACACTCATAGTTGAGTGTCTTCTTCCACAAATGATCATCTTGAAATTAGATATCTATTGATTTCAGAAGGGGTCAAATATGTTCATGTATACACATATGCAGACATGCTGTAATGTGCCACAACATAATGAACGGATTCATGTGCTTTACCTTTCCCTTTACCGGGTGTTTTACCATATTCAATGAAGGATTGCACAATGCCACTACCATAGGAAGTGCACCACTGAAATAAAATTATGATACCAAAGAACACATAGTGATGAAACAATGCTTGGTGATGAACCAGTGATCCAACTCAACATAAACGCAGATTATAGGGGTATCATTCCAATGAACCAAGGGAAAAAGTAGAGAGAACGCAGTGGGAATGGAGGGGATATCAAGAAAGAATATAGGGAGGAACGTTGAAAAGCAAGAAGAAATTGAGGGAAAAAATCAAGCGTGCTGATGGCAGAGCTCAGGCCCGTACATCAGTACGTGGGATAGAGCTACATGACTTGGAGCCCTTCGCCTTAAACTCACCAGTGAAGTTCGCCACACTGAATCATGAAAATGACTGATATATAACTCAACATACGAAATGAAACATTTATAAGATGCGAGCCAAGGACCTGCCAAACACCAAGTGTAATTCTTCTCCCATGATTCTGCCATCCCAAGAGTGCGCATAATGGTGAGGTCATAAATGAACCTCAATCATTTTTCATAGGAATTCAAAACCATATCCAATCATGTGTATGATCTCTCCCCCTGACCTACATCGATTAAACAATTGATATGTCATAAATCCTTTGTAATCACACATAACTCGTCTCCCTCCATCATGAATTTAATGAACATCAATAGTCTGTCAGAGGAATTCAAAACTATATCCAATCCTGTGTATGATCTCGCCCCCTGTCAATTAAACAATTGATATGTCATAAATCCTTTGTAATCGCACATAACCCGACTCCCTCCATCATGAATTTAATGTGAAATACGGAGGCTCTACGTAACCTGATGTGTAGCCACGCGTGATATGAATCGCTCCATGGCACGTTCACCAAGGCCTACTTGAAACTTGGCCACACAAACAGTTTGCATGTCAATCATGAGCGATAAGATAACTTGTTCACCAAAAAATGGAAAACCAATGGACTGAAGCTGAAATAGCATCCTCATAAGGGAATCATTCACTTTATCCTTAAAATCACAAATTTTCAACACTGGCCTTTTCTAAATATAAAGGAAAAAGGGGTTGTAAACCTAAAAATAAATAATGATAAATGAGATTCCATTATTGCTAACCCAAAAAAATTATTGCGAGATGGAAGTCATAGCCCAAAAATGAAAATAACTTTCTACTACCCTACCACTAAAAGCATAGATGATCCCATATACAACATGAAATCCTTATATCTTCTTCCTAACTAGTTCCTTTTTGATGTTGTAGGTTTTAGATATTTTTTATTCTAAAGAGAAATTATTTTTTCCCATTGTTGGATTTTTTTCTTCACTCTTGCAAAATTGTTTTGCTCAAATTGTTTACTTTCCCACATAACTTGCATCCTAATTAAATTCCATATTTCTTAGCAATAGAGATTTTCTTATTTTTGCAATGAATTTTCCACATATATAATTTTAATAAACCCAAAGTACAATGTTTAAATCAAACCTAAGTTCCAAATTTTTTATACATTGGCATTTGAACGGTTTTAATACGTATTATGGTGGAGCATTACCATAAACTATGGTTTTAATATCAACAGAGGCATTTCAAACGAATTACATGGTGGCATATTCATTAACCTATGGTTCAAAGGTTTCAGATTTCCAAATTTAAATGTGTGTTAAACGGTGGAGGTGTATTAATCGCGGGCCTTTCAAAATTTTAAATTAATCACTACATCTACCCCATGTAATCACTACAGCTACTTTCCACCTCCATAATCGACTCAAACCCTAGTAGTACCATTACTGAAAAATCAACAAAAATAGTTATACGCCTCCTGCTGCAAAGAACCACTCGCGAAACATGCAAGAAACTCTAGAAGTATGCCATTTTTAAAGAAATATGGATACAATTTGACAATTTTCTCATACATTTAACAAATCGAATTCTTTCCCGTGACGCGCTCTATTCTCCTTCCCCGGTAGCCAGAACTTACTCTTATTGCAGGCCCTTCCTCCATCAGCAGGAAAAATGGTAATGTGGTTTCTTCATTCTTCAATAGTAGTTTTTTTGTTGCATGCAAAATGTTTGAAGAAACTCTGCTTAAAGCTCCTCGATTCCCGTAGGAAAAAATGAGAGCAATCCTCATTAAAAGTAACTTTACACTAGTGTTCCCACAGAAAACCAATTGCAGTTAGCCAAACTGTGTGCCACAAAGATTTACAGCATATCTTATTCCACCACTAGCACAGTTAAGTGTTCACAATAACTCCAAATTTCTTTCAGGGATGATAGCCTGCCTCCTTCTCACAACTTGGTATCTAACTGTTTTAAAAATTTCCCAGCAACTCATCTAGCACCAGCGAAAGGGCCAAAAATTTCAACATATGTATAGCCATTTGTCAGGTCGAAAAAAAATTAGATTATTATTGATTGAATACAGAGAGCTTGAGCTATATCAGGCAAGGTCAGGGTAGAGCTAAATTTCAACTTATATACAGATAATATTTCATGTTTCGAATCCAATATACACCAAAGTAGACTGCAATTTTTTGAGAATCAGAACAGTCATAAGTCTATAGATGCCAGCCTAATAATGAAGGCTTATAACACAAACCTAACAAACAAAAGTTCTTGTTTCCTGGAAAAAGAGGATCACTCGGAAGACTTTTCCATGTGTCATTGTATAAATTGAAAGCAATTTCACACGGGCTTAAATGCGTATCAATGCACATCCAATTCCCTATTGCAGAACATACCCATGGAGAATAAAATTTGAGAGGAGCCATGAACTCTGAATAGATACTTGGAGGCATCTGTTGAAGCTCAGTCCAAGCTTTAATATCACGGCCCACAGATTGCAATTCCCAAATATATATTTTTTCAATATCTTTATGAAGGTTGTTAACCACTCTCCCAACCATGATTAGGCAACCATTGCTCTCTGCAAGGACCGGAGTAGAAACAGAGCATGGCATGGCTGCATAAATTTCAGACCAAATGCCACTCTCGGCATCAAATCTAACAACTCCATATGGAAGCTCTGTGATACAGTAGAACAAGCCTTTAACCACACTCCTGGATTTGACCCAAATTTTGCATTGGGTAGGGGGTTGTCTGCCATTCTCCAGTGACCAGTACTGGAATCATAAATTTCAGTATAAAGGGTATATACTCTGGAGTTTATGGGAGCAGAAATAATGCTATTCTCTTCTCCTGCTACTACAATTTTATATGAGTGGGCATCCTTGTTTAGACACATGGTTGCTTTGTGTATCAGATGAATTCTGAAAGTTGGAGGTCATTGGTTCACTGTCTTCTTAATTAGATTGCAGATTGATAATATTTTGAACTCTGCAACGATATTCCCCAAACATAAAACACTTCCTGCTGTAGCAATAATAGACATCCGAGGGATTGAAGGGTTAGGAATCTTGTACTAGCGGTTCATTCCGAAGTCAAAGGCACATGAGAATTTACCAGTTGTGCAAAGTGCACATTGTTATTCTAGTAATAGCTCAATTCAATGGAGATAATTCATGATCATAGCTGTTTAAGACTTATAGTTATTGGGTCAATCGGTTCAATATCATTACCTGTATCAGTGATAGTTATTGTATTCATTACCCTTATATGCTTGAATATGGAATAAGAGCATATGTTCAAGGTATGATAACCATTGTTATAGTTACAGTAATTAAATAAGCACAGTACTTGTTACATATTAGAGCTTATAGAACTACTTCTTCTTATGTAATAACATGAGTTTCATCTGGATTCACTTATACTGGTAAAGCACAAGGACCTATGTAGTTCCCCTAATTATTGGACATGGATTGAGCTTACTTAAGCTATCATATATGTTTCACCCACACATATAGAAAATTAATCACCATATCTATGAACTCCATAACCTAGTATTACAACATCTCTATATTATAGAAAGATCATAACATAATTACAATAATCATTACACATATGGAATGTGATCAATTACCATGGATTAGCTATCATAGTTAATAGTACAAGTGATTATCAGTGTTTATGATGTAGTATTCCCATTACTTATAGCTTAGATATTAACTGTGATCATCTAGCTCATAACTAGTCTTAGAGAGGCTATAATCACAACTGCTTAGTAAGCATCATCATTAGACCATAAACATGCATCTTATAACTGATATCGACCCTATGTAATCATGTGAATCACAAAGAAGCTTATCTTCATTATGGAAACAATGTGAATCGTTTCATCTAACTAACCTTTACTAACACGGTTGAATAGTAGAGGTAATGTGAACACTGGTAGTAACATAATACAAGCTGATGATTGGTTATGGATAGTAGTAAACCCATTGCACTTGAAGCTTACATCAATGTTGCCCCGTATAGAGATTCCACAATGATTGTAGTCTAATCATACGATCTACATAACATATAAGGATAGCTTTATTACTAGTATAGCTTGGTTAGCTTAACTATGAATACTATACTGCTTTTATTAGGCTTGATATGTGATTCTAGATAAGGGTATTAGTACTACATGATGATTCGTGCTTATGAGTGCTTTATACAAACTATGAGCTTTGATAGCTCTATGAATATGAGTAATACAATGGTATGAGCTCTTATTAGGTAATGATCTTTAGCTGTAATACTGGTGTTATCATTGCTCAAAGGGTATTGGTTCTCTAATTCACGTAAGCTCTTAGATAAGTGTGATGAACTAACCCCATGAAAGTAGGCAGTCCTATCGATTCATTCTAATCACATGCGTTCAACCATGAATCTCCTCCTGTTACTTGGAATTGGGTATCTGTATAATATCATGAATACCATGGACTTACTACTATTCCATCAACCATGAATGTTCACTTGCTATCATAGATTCCAGTATGAGATACCAATGGTGTCGAATAGAGGGAAACGTATGGATTGCATAGTACATAACAATGGTTGTCTATTATGCAAATACATCTGGTACTCATCATATCCAGTAATTATGGAACACAAGGTAGCTATCAGCTTATCTTAGCCATTGCTTGTTACTAATGTCGTATATCAATAGGGTTTAACTTGGAGCTATTCCATTGAGTAATCACATATTACTAGTAATTCCATATCAATGGTGGTATGAATCTAATCATCACTGTTACTATTCCATTACTTTAATCATGGCTCGTAGAAAGATGGAGATTCAATGGAGTTCGTACTCATAACACAAACCAAACGTGAGGTATAAAGATAAGCAAGCAGGTTTATGTAACTAATACTGGTTATTACAATCACAAAGAGCTCAATCATCTTGATTATGTAAATAAGGTATACTCTATTCCGTAATCATAGCTATTCCATTGGGTTTATGGTAAAGATACTAGTAAGTTGAACAAAGCACGTATTACGTATAGTTTAAGCATGAAGTACTACCAATAGTTACGTATTCTACATAATTAGCTCTATTTTCTAAGATAGTATCGATACTGATCTATTCCCATTATGTGTAAACGAGCTTACTCTGAATACAGGTCAGTACTATGTAGTAATACTAAGCACGATATAGTGTAATCATAGCATTAGTAGTAATACAAGTGAATCATTGTACATATGCCTCTTTACCTATAGCTAATACATGATGATCAAACTCCATTACCTTTATATATGTATACAATGATCACTAGTTATAACTTAATTGAAGGCTTACAACTAGCTCGAATGTGTTACAGTCCTTGTATCATCTATGTTAGTTACATATAATAAGTAATCCCATAATATTAGTGGAATAGAAACATGAGTGTAATCTGTGTTCAAGTTGTTGCAGTCTATCTAATACTGAAACTAAGCTGTATTTTATTACCATATCATCTTAGCTTAAAGGATTTTATTACGAGCATCTACATATTGGCATACTACTAAGACCATTGTGATTATTAGTCATAATATGCCTATGCCACTCTTCATTTATCACTGGATACGCTGTGTGTAATGTAAGTTTATTCATTGACATTATCCTATGTGTTTACCTTTGTTATGGAATTACTTATAGATAGTAGTGGCATTGATTAGCTTATAGTTATGTTAGAAGTGTAACCCATTGATTAGACTACATGCATAGCACCTGTTTCCCCTTATTCGCAATGGTTCTATCTCATAGCACCTGTTTCCCCTTATTCGCAATGGTTCATCGGTTAATTAGTACTAGTAAGTGATCTAACATAGAGAGTATATAAATACAACCATTCATTATGCATAATACGTAATGGGTTATATATATCACCATTTTGTCCCTATTTGGGCATGTATAAGACTGTTGACATATGAGTGCAATGAATATGGAATAAAGGGTGAACATTTACCCATATATAGGAAGTGGTGATTAGACTCAGCCCCATAGTTATACAGATTAAGCTAGGTGTACTATGAGTAAGTAACAACCAATGACCAAACACAATGACTAGTATCAGCTTGAACTACAACATCATGTAACCATAAGTTGGTATCGACATTATTCCCATAATCTTCATCATATCCAGGTAATGACGTATGCCACTTCTATGAGCTTAGGCATATTGAATATGGATAAGCCTATAACCCTTTCCATGATCATTGAATACTAAGAGCTTAGATAAAAAGGAGTGCCATATGTAACATATGAAGATGATACGATCTAACCCTACCTAATCAATCACACATAGTTACCATACCTTATTCACAGTATTCCAATACAACCATCACTATTACTTAAGCTTCTATACCTAATATGTAAACAATTATCACTAACACTAAGCTGGACTATGAATACCATAGATACTAGAAGATGATGTATGTTCTGTACACACTAGTCTGTACATGATTACTTGTATATATTACATAATTAGTACAGAGTAATAGCAGTACAGCTTAGCTTATGTGCTAGTTTCATATTACACATGATTAACAAGGGTAACCATTCTATTATGTTCAATGATTCCACCTATTGTATTTATGTAATCTCTAAGCTCATAATTACAATGGTAGTAAGCTAATGTAATACAAGTGATTCCACTACTGGTTATGAAGGTTACACTTATCTAGTTTCCCTAATCAATATAGGTTAGTTATAAGCACAACATAAGTTCATATAATATAGTGTATTTAAAGCTTATATCGGTAGAAGTAACATAGAGTTCAATATAGCTGTGTTTAATATGAAGAGTGAAAAGCCTATTCAAGCTTACATGGTTCGAATCCATGACCTGAACTATTACCATAGATAACACATGGTTAACAAATCCAATACAAATGAGAAACAAGCTTAAGTGTTCATAGTTAAGCATAGTGTAATAGAACTCCATAAGTAGTAGTATTATGCATAATCTACATATATATGAAACTGTAATCATACTAGTCTTAAAGCTCGTAATGAGTGAATATAAGATAGTGATACAGTCCACTAGTACTTGTTGAATAATCTGTGTTAGACCCTTATCTAAGCTTATGGACCTATGACTACCTATCTAGACTAGTATAAGCACTAAGCTCATGAATAGTACCAGTAATCACCTTGTTTCCCGATTTCATTACATCACTTGTATAAGATGAACAAGAGCCATTGATTAGTAGAGGTTCAATATTGTATGTAAACACATAGTCTGTTATATAACAGTGATTTTGTATTCAGTGTTACTAGCTTAGAGTATGACAAGGATCCATATTAGTGTAGTTTGTTATGCTTTACTATGTATTGGTAAGCTATACGCAAGGGTTCCACTTCAAACATGGATAGTTTATATTAACTCTTACTATTATGTGTCAATAATTAGCATGAAGCTGAGCAATGGAGTTAGCTTAGGAAAAAAACTAGTATGTAGATTAAGCATAAGGAGTGCCATTAAGTAACATGATGATAGTATGGTAACTCAACACAATAAGATGGGTATCATTCTAGTCCCTATATGTTTTATATGAAATAACAAAGTTGCTGTAATGAGGGAGGGGAAACAATGAATATCAAACTTAAAATTTTATGCTCAGAAGAATCCCATAATTACAAAAACTTCGTTATGCCCTAAGAAGAGACATCTTATAGCTGGTAGAACCGATTGAGGGATCTTGGTTTTAAATTCTAGAGATTCAGAGTATTTTTTATTGCTAGCAGTTAAAACAGAGTGCACTTGAAACAGTTGTTGGGGATTGTCCTTGGCACTTTCAGCAAATAAATAATGTCTTTCAATCCAAATCTAAACATAGCATTCATGTTGTTTAATGAACAATAATTGAATGAGATTGAACTCGATGGTGATTAATTGTAGAGAGTGAAAATCCATGCTGCTGAAGAAGATGGGTCATAGGCCCACTATTTATGGATAAGAAGTGGACATTGATGTTAAATTTCCTTTTTTGATGTGCTAATATCCAAAAAGGAGGATGGTATGCTGGAGAACTAGAGGCACAGGAAAATGATACATACTGTCAGATATCTATGCATTGACTCCAACCACCTTCCAATTAATGATTTGGTAATGAACACACTGGTAACAAGGGTATTGAAATTTAGTGAAAAGATATTCATAGACTCAACTAACCTTTAATATAGAAACCTGCCCACAACTAATAAACAAATCAAAATATAAATGGCTATTTATTAGTTACTCCTAGCTCATTTATATCCTTTCCAATAAATGCATTAGGATATCTCCTTGAAGTGGCCCAAATATAAGGGAACATTCGAGGCATTCTTCTTCTTAGTGATGGTTAGTTAATTAATCTTGATTTAATTGAGGATTCTCTTCTCACCTTGGATCTCACATGGAAATATTTTAAAGGACACGTGATGTGTGGACTTCTCTGTTAAAGTAGTTGGAGATGTGGTGAGTGAGGAAAAGGTATAACCTCTTACCTTGGTTATGAAGATATCAAATTGGCTTTTCTATTAATCCTAATCATATAATAAGATACTTTGCATCTCTTTTGGTACCAATGTATCCCCTAAGATGTAGCAATGGGTTTTGAACAAGTTTGAAATCAAGCTTCTAAATTGTGAAGCCTACAACTTATCATTATCAAGTGGAATCACTACATGATTTCTATTCCTATTCTTTGTTCTTTTCTTCTAGTTGTAGGAAGATGAAAATGATTACAAAAAATTCTTGTGTGGGAAGAATGGAGGGAAGGAGATCTTCCTATAGTTTTATAGGCATCTGTACTTTTACTTAGGGAGGGAAAATGCCCTGGTTTGATTGATGTGTGAGCTTAGGGAGTAGTGTTGACAATTCAATGGTCAGTGCAATGAGTGGTCACATATGCTGAATTCTTGTTCAACATTTCATTTAAAATGATCCTCTTATAGGGGTTATTAAAGGTCCATTTGGAATCTATGATATAACCATTGGTGGTGTTTCTCAAGGTCTCTGGATCAACTATCCTTTAAAAAAATTGGCATTCATGGTATTTAGTGTCCAATCACCTACATTAGGACTTTGCAAGCCATATAAATGAGTGGCATATAGCAGTGAGATCTATTTATATCCTCCCATTGTATATGGAACTATATGGTTTAATATCTTTTTCTTGTAGGTAAGAAACTAATCACAAAAGATATTTTATGTGGGGGAATTTGTTTGACAAGGCAATGATCACTTTGTTACCATGGAGAGTATTAATTGATCTCAATTGGTACAACCTGCTAACAACATTCCTTTTCAAAAAATATGCAAGATCATTTGGAGTCTAGTTTGTTCAAGATGAATTTGAGCACTCAACAATTTATTTCTTACACTTGGAAATGGTCTTATGGGAAGCCCTTTACATATTAGAAAAATAAAGAACTTTTTCTATGCTCTGTAACACTACTCACTATTTGTGGCAAGTACTCAACATCTCAACTTTGCTTGCCAACATGGTGAGCCGACTTGACATTTTGGTCGAATCTCATTTAATTCTAGACAAACTTGGTTGGACTATTTGTAGCTGAAATGGCTTGTTCAGGAACAAACTGGTTCAAAGGGCTCGATGTCTTCTTGAACATTTAGGGTTAATCCATTTCAAATTGTGAACTTATTTTATGTTTGTTACAGGTGTGCTTGCATCTTAATATAGAATCTAGGAAACTGTTTAGGGAAATGATGTGGATATGCCAAATTGGTTGATTGCAACACGTAAGAGTTAGAGCTATTATTATTTTGCATATTTTCCATTATATGGTTATGACGACTACCCCATCTGTGGATACCATTCCAAGCTTCACTAAAAATCTTTTTAGACTCATCTAATCTACCTACTTCGCATAAATTGTCTACTAGCAAGGTGTAAGTATAAAAATTTGGCTTACAACCCTTACTTTTAATTATACTCAACCACTCTAGGGCCTCTTTAATGCACAAAGTTTATGTATTAGAAAGGTAAATTTAGAAATTATTTCAGTTTTCATTTTGTGTTTTCAAGTTAGATATTGTTTTCAAGTTTTCACAGTTCTAATTTTATTGCAATGTGGCAGATTGATCAGGATAGTACAGGAACAACCCCAAGACAGGATGATCGCGGAAAGGGGCCAGCGGAAGAACATGTAAAGTGCCAGCATTTCTCTATCTTCAGGTATTTTAGTTATTTACATAATTGAAATAATATTAATTTTGTTCAAAAATGCAGAAACCTAGCCATGGTATGCCTGATGATTCCCTCTATGAGGAAGAACTTTCTTCATCCCTATGTCCATTGTTGTTGCTGCGAAAAGAAAAGTTTGAATTTGAGCATTTGGTAGACGCTTCGCCTCAAACACATGAAATAGCAATGAGGATAATAGAACTTATGACCAAGATAGAAAAATATAAGGTAATAATAAAAAATCAAAAGGATATTTTTTTTGTTCTGCATGAGATGAATTTTGATAGTTTGATTTTTAATTTTTACATTAACTAAACTAACAAAAAAATTCTTTTGTATGTAGCATTATCTGACACCTGCTGCACTCGGTGTTGGTGGAAGTGGGACACAAGGGCAAGATATTTCCGAGCGACCCTCTCGTACACCTTCTACGCCTTTAGGTGGCAGCCAAGAAATGCACCCTGCCTAAGAAGACACCCAGCCAACCGCTGAACGTGTTGGCAGTGATGAGGCTGATATGGCCAACTATATTATTGTGTTTCCTAAAGCTACACATGTTAGCTCCACGAGGACCATTGATGGCATGTCGTTGGTGAATGATGAAGGTGTCCCTATAAAGCACGTACAACTCCCAGGTAATTTTTAATATTTTAACTATTTCATGTACTCTATCTAAAACATATTTTATCATGATTTTTATTTTTAAATTAATGATAATATCTTTTTTTTCTGTGTAGGAAACAATGAGTTCTACAAGTTTTTGGAGAGCCATGCGTTGGTAATTTTTGGCCCAACCATACGCACAGGGTGGAATTCCCAGAATTCCAACCTGAAAAAAGAACTTCTAGATTATCTAGAAGCCCTTTTTGGGGTCGGCACATTTGACAGAATAGCGGTGGCTCGGGTAACTGACAAATATTTGAAATATACCAGGGACACCTATAGGACACAATTGAAATTTAACCCTAGATATGAGCATCCTCTCACAGTTCCAGAGAGTGAGTGGAGAGCACTCATCCATGACAGAAAATAGAAAAGGGCAAAGAAAGAAGGAAAAATGCCAACTGGACCCGCAAGGTAAATTACAACTTTAATTCAATAGCTTTAATTTTCTCTATGTCTAAAATAAAAGTGTGCTACGTCATATTTGACTTCAATATTTTGATGATAGGTTTCCTGACACCTCGAAGGCAACCAAAGCTAGGATTGAAAAAAAGGGCCATCACAAGCTAGGCCAGGGTGGCTGCTTGAAATTAGCTACAAGAATTGTAATTAAGTAGCTAAACATCTTATAATTAATTGTATCGCCTTCCAACGTTTTTGTAATCCTATCAAATATGATTAAAAATACACAATCATATGTAATGTAGGGTTATGACTTCGGAACAGAAACTACAGAGGAAGATAAAAATATTGCTTTCCATTTCGGCTATCAAGCTGTAGTTGAACGTCGCAGAAGCTTGGGGCAGGTCCCAAGATCTAGAATGCCTGATAAGGTAAAACATTAACCTTTCAATATTTTTGTTTTCGTCCATAAATTTAATGTCTAACAACATTGTTTAAATCAGGGGAGCAGCACTACCGACGAGGCAAATAACCCAGTTTTAGAGCCAGATGTAGATGATCCTCACGTGCAACCTGATCATTGTAGTGGGGACCAGGCCGACAATGCTACTATCAGTGAGGGCCGTGACGGTAATTAATTTCCACTTATAATTTTTTCTAATTATACCTTGATGGTTGTCCATATAACGTTTTTTGTTTAAATGACAGAGAATGTTTCCCTTGAGGATCTTACCACCAGAGAGGAAGACAGGGCAACAGTCCCAACGGCGACAACTGGTGCACCAGGTAAATAATCTCATTGCAATTTTTTTTATTAATATTACCGAACTAGTTCAATGATATTTAAAAACTGACAATTAAATTTAATATTATCTGTTTTTGTAGGTGATGCCCCGTCACTGGATGAGCCCAGACATCGTGAATACGCAACTAGGTCAGCAGTGCGGGTTGAAAGGCACGAAACAGGAGCAGAGCACGATGATGTTGATGATGTAATTAGGAGCTTTAAAAATAGGAAGAAGAAAAAGAAAATTTGACAATGTAAAATATTGTATTATTATAAGACAAACGTTACCATACTTGGAACGTTTTTTACGTTATATAAAAAACTCATTTATCATACTATTTTTATGTCAAGCATTAATTGCAATGTTTCCTTGCGTAATTTTTGTTGAATTGTTTTTTTATTAGTTATTGAATATTTTTTTTATGCTCATGAAAGTAAAAAATGAAATATAGATTGGGTATTGGGGAATTGAGAGTGATATGAGGGGGGGGGAGGGGCCATAAGAGCTTCCACCTTCACGTGGTTGGCCCTGTTTAGTAGAGAATAATTTATTGGAGCGATTTAATCTTGGAGCAAACCTCCCTCGATCCAGCGTAGCAACAAAAAATTCATTGTTGACTTAGTTGCTACTCTTTCAGATCGTGGGAGGCTTGTTCCAAGTTCATGCGACTCCAATAAATTGTTCTTGAAATGAAGAGGAGCTTATTCAAGTATGTTTTGAAATTTTCAACATATGTTCTAACATTATCATAATAATGCATCTTAGAGTAAAAAATACTACATCAATTACTTGTATTTATTGTATAGATAATTATGGATTTTGAATGACTTGGTAGCGCAGGTACAAATCCTCTTGCATCATGAGCAATACAACTTGTCAACCAGGGTCATGTCCAGGATATTTTTGCTTGTGCGCTTGACCAGGTTCGTAGTGTCACATTTTGTAAGTTCCTTTACAGTTCATAATTCAATATTAAGCTTGTTCATGATTATTATCTAGTTTTTTGTATGTGTTTTTTCATCTATTTGATTGTAAGCAACTCTGCATGTTTCCTGTTGTTCACTATGATTTCTCCATTTACCACTCCCAGGATGAATCTGACTTTATTGTCCAATTTCAGCAAATCAAGCTGAAGGTTGTCCAATTGGACTTTCTTTCTCTTTTCATAGAATTCAAGATGGATATGATAGAAGTGCTCCAAAACTTGCTCAGGGGTCTCATATTTATGATTGATTCCCTTTGAGCCAAAAAGATGCATGTTACTTGTACTGATTGTAGTAGTCAGTTTGAATTTCCTTAAAAGGCCCTCTTGAAGTGAAATCTTCATATTCTCTTCAGACAATGACACCTCTAAATGGACCTTGGTATTAGTATTGTATTCCTTATAGTCCCTTATGAATGGTTCTTTAATCTTATCATTCCCAGTCATCAATGCTTCCAGAAATTCCTTGTAATCATGAGTCCACTTGCGAACAAGCAACTCTATAATTCTTAATGTTGTCTCATTAATTTTCTCTATGATGCCACTAATCGTGTAAGACACACAATTATCCTTTATAGTTGTTCATTCAATTGTACCCTTAAAACCCTTGTACCAAGGTGCCAAGCCAATGGTGTATTGTCCAGTGCTCCGGGATGTTGAAATGTCCCTTAATCCTAGGCCAATCAATATATCATAATAAAGTGATAAAAAATATACATATCATAGTATAGGCTCAGATCATATCCGGATCCATAAGCTTGTATATTTTATATGAGGATAGTGTTTCCCTAATCTACATTATCTCATATTGGTCTTTTATAAAAAGTATGTTTCAGTGTTACAATAGTGTAGAGTACAATGTCCATATTCATCATACAGGTTAAGGATAGAGTAATAGCATACAATATTATACCTAATAAATCATCTTGTATTTCAATAGCTAATGTGGACATAGGTGTAATGTAAGCTCAATACTGAGATATGCTTGTTCATGTTCTAGCTCGATATCATTGAATACGCTCTTTCCAGCTTTGATTAGTGAAAAGAGTTGGATTTGCTTAATCTGAGTAATGTATTCACCCTTATCTCTCTTCTATGATTCCCATGTATTAGTTACAATGATAACAGTTATATGGAACTAAAATCATATTGGTATATATAAGAGACCATATCGTACCTATGATGCCCATCATAAGCTTAGTAACTATCACTATATCACCTTACTTAAGCTAGTAGTAAGCTCTATTGAAACTATAAGCTTATTGATTTCACTATGCTATTAGTACTAATGAATCAAGTCCATTGAATCAGTGACCAAGCTTTTCTTGATGTAACTACACATAATGGAATAACATATATTCATATAAACATGATATCCTTAATACAGGTCTTAGATTACAGTGACTAGGAACTCCATATTCAAGATAAGCTCCTTGTTATGACGTAATGATCTATGTTTCCCTATTCATTTCATACCTTATTAACACTGACCGAAATCATAGTAATAAGTACATAGCCTTACTAGCTCTATGCCAACATGTGTATCTTATAAACCTTAAGTAGAAACATAGTTTGATTGCTAATGTTTATATAATAGCTGATCTTGTATGATTGGTTAAGCTTAGCATTGATATGAGTGAACCATTACACAAGCCATAGTGAAACATCTCTACCTGTATC
This sequence comes from Pinus albicaulis, assembly GCA_034641835.2. NCBI lineage: Eukaryota > Viridiplantae > Streptophyta > Pinopsida > Pinales > Pinaceae > Pinus > Pinus albicaulis. The sequence continues at coordinate 993,807,297 of CM076581.1, forward strand.
ATGACCATATGAATTTGATCTCTATAGCAGTCTATGTTTCCCTATTCAACACTCTCTAAGCTATATCTTAACCATATTCAAGCTATTACACAGATCAGTCTAAGCTTAGTAATTTATGTTGATGCTGATTCACCCAAATATTCTCTCCATGATTCATACTCAAGCATGGTATAGAAAGACAATACCCGTCACATTACCAACCCTCGTTTGACTTCCGACTAGATCTCGTCCTACTCAAGGGGGGGGGGGGGTTCTCCCTAAGATAGGATTGCTAGGGTTTTAAAGGTTTTGAAGAAAATTTCTAGATTCTTGTTCGAATGGTCCTATGGTTGATTGAAAGGCTTAGATCAACCGAAATAACCTCAAGAAAGGTTCCTAAACACACACAATCAAGAAATTACAAGGTGATTTCGAAGAATAAACCCCTACAAAATGGTTTAAAACATCTTTAAAAGGAAAAAAGGTGATGGACGGTTGAGGATCAGTGTGTTAGTTTTCCAATATATTTTTTATGCATGTGGAGTTTCAATATTAACACACTTGTAGAGAAATTAGAATGGATTTAGGTTCAAATAATAAGGGAGACATTACTTGTATCTGTTAGAGGTTTGACCTAGACGTTCTATAGTCTTCAAGGATGGTTAAGGGAGGGAGCTTTCACATAGGTCACCTCATAAGAACTTTATGGAAATCTTGTCAAAGAAAGATAATGAGATAAAAATACTAGCAATTACTTTGGTGAATACCTCATAACTAGTATCCATCAACTTAAAAAGTCTTAAACAAAATAAAGAAAGACAATTTATTTAATTTAGCATGCATCCATCAATTTTCACCAATAATCATGCATGAAAAGAGAATTTTCCATTTCAACAAGTCTTCTCCAAGGGGTTGCTCAACTTATCCATCTATAGCCAAATTTGAGAGAAAGTAAGAATTATGGAAATTTGAAACTTGCTAAGGGATTTCTTCCCAATATAACGATGATAAAATGATAGGAAATGGCTTCTTATCTATAGGGAGAAAGGCTCAAGTTCCAATTACAATAAAATAATAATTTTCTAAGTGAAAACAATTAATGTATTATATGAAAGGGGTCAAACTCTTCTTCATCTGCAAGAATGATTTAAAAATGTAAATGCAAGGGCTTTTCAAGCCACATGTACAAAATATAAAGGGCACAAGCCATGAAAGTTGTTCTATATTCTTTAGTAAGGCTTCCATTTGGGGCGTCCAGCCTCCAAAGGTCCTTCAATGCTGGTCTCTTTCATAAGCAATGTAGGAAAATCACCAATTCTTCCCATCATATAGGTTGGCCCTCAAATGACACCATCATCGAAAGTCAACCATAGTTCTTTCAAAGTTCAAACTTACAGTTTAGTCCTGACTTTATATATGGGTTTAAGGTCAGCTTAGCAATATTTTTTAGGTTAGCTTCTTGTAGGTAATAAACTATAAAGAATATGCATATATAAACACAAAGGGTCTCAGGTTAAGTGCTCCTGTCATACCTTTTCCAATATGGTTTTCTCCACAACCATGTTTCAAGGTTGGGACTTTGTTATCTCAATATTTTTATCTTTACTTTATGACCATCCTAGTTCTCAAGAAGAAAACTATCTTTCGAAATCTACGAATCAAGCAAAAATTCAGGTGATTGAGTTGCATGATATTAGCATTTGTTCCTTTTCTAATTTCTGGTGTAATATATTCAGCCTAAATAAAGTTCACAACAGTCAACATTTGCACTATATCATTTACCAGGGCAGGGATATATGTACCTAGACTTCGTATTTCAGTGGTCTCCTCTAAGGCTACCACTGTTTCCTTGCCAAGTTAGTTGCATTTGGATTATTTCCTGGTAGAAAAGTTAGCTTTCCAAATTGATCAGTAAGCTTTCTACAACAGATATTTTCACTGCAAATTCAACCGGTCCACCTTTCTTTGTCATTGCAAAATGGGACAGGTCAAAACATGATATACAACAGACACAAAATTGTGTACTTATTTCCATTGCGGTATCATCATATGACCTAAAACTCTTAAAGTCTGATAGAAGGTATTGATACATATCATAAACTTATCCTTGAATCCCCTGTTCAACATCTCATACAAGAAGTTCGAGTTCAATATCTCTAGTCCCTAGGATTCCATGTTCTTTGGTCATATCACAAAATTCTTCCAGGGTCCCTCTTTCCAATACTGCATATACAATGCCAATTGAAGTCCATCTTCATTAGACAGAACATTCCTCTTCAGACCTGAAATTATGTCCAATTATCAATGTCTGAAGCTTTTGGGGGGGTGAGATATGATGTATCTTCTCTATTAGGCTAACTCAATAAAGGTATTCAAGGCACATCCCTCACATATTTCGTATGAATTTTTATCTTCAATTTTCATGGCTTCCATATAATTGTACCAGGTACTAATATCAACAGTATTTATTCTCCCAATAAGGTCATTGTTATTAGAAATAATGGATTTACATATATTATCTCCATGGAATCCCCATGATGAGTTGTTTATTGGGAAAGTTCAGTGAAAGTAACACCAAATTCTATAGCCCTAACATTTGTTATTTTTTTTCTGATCTCTTGGTGCCTATCACAAGGGTACCTTTACTGCTTGTGGTAACCAACCCAAGACTCAAATCATTATTTTTCTTTATCCGAATCAACCTTTATGTGTCTAGAATTAAAGCCATGCGAATTTATGGAATTACGTCTGGCTCCTACTTGAGGACATTTTCTCTTTCTAGGAGTGCATGAAATCCGAGAATCTCATCAGAAAATTAGTCTTCGACAAATAGTGCCTTCCTTTCCTTTGTGCTTAGTCCACATCTAGAGAAGTGTCACATCCAAATGAAAAAATTGGTATGCTGGAATCTTTTCCAATGCTGGCCTGAAAATATTATTTGGCATAGAAAAAGTTGTGGTGCCACATAATCCTTTAATAAAAATGTTATATTCACTGCCATTCCATAAAAAATCTTCTACCACTGCAACCTTTTATTTTATGCTACCTTGATCATTCCTGCTCACAAGGATGCTTCATTCTAATAGGATGCATGCCACTTCTGCTTGTGACCGTATTTGATACCTAGAAGCATGATAACAAGAACCTTCCAGATAATTATGCAGGCGTGATTCACCTGTTTTTGCATCTACATCATCAAGATTCTGACTTGAGACAGTGTCACCCCATGACAGTAAACTGGTTCTGACTTCTTACAAACTGTGCACAAATTTGTGAGTGTTGTCCTTAACAAGAAAACTATCTCCTTTGATAGCTTGTTTACTCAATATATGATATTGAATATCCTTGTCATAAGGCTGCGGGCCAGTACTGAGCATTGAATGATGACAAGTTCAACCTTGGCACAATTTTATCCTCTCACGATGGCTCTATGATGGCTTGTCCATCCCTCATAGACATGCTCTTGTACATCTTGTTGGAATCTATAGTTATCGTCCTGCTTCTCGTCACGAAAGTCTTGGCATAGGTGTTTGACACTATGACTTATATATGTGATTGATGGGTACTATGGTCTTATTTTTTTATGCGGTATTCTTAGAAAAACGATATATGATTCCCGATACTGTAAGTGCAGCATTGGAATATACTCTAGAATAGTATGACTTAGATGTGATCTTATGTAATTTCATATGAGGTATTTTAGCCTTAATATAGCAGACCAAATACCATTTCATTTTATCCTTCTTTCAGAGTTTCGGACTAGAGCTTCTAAAGGCACATAGTCAGATAGCAAATATAGAATTTTCTTAATAAATAGTGAGTCTTAACTTGAGAAGTAATATTTCTTTTGCAATGGTCATTAGCAATTTCTATTTGAATTTATGAGGCCTCTTAGACTTGATTGAAACATAATAACAAGAAGAAAAATTTGGGATTTCTAGCTCTTAAATCCTCTTCAAAATAGTTGGCATTATGTTCTTCGATCTCCAAATCATAACATATCGAAAACCCTTTATCCTAGAAATATTTCCAAAGGGCATAACATAGTGATAACAACAATTATCTCAAAACCATAAAATGTAACCAATGTCCATTTTTGTTTAAACTAATTATTTGTTGTTTCCTGTTTTCAGTGGCTTCCAACACTTCTTTCTACTGTAACAAGGTTTAAAACAGGAGAGGAGCGACGTACATTTGGATGGACATTTGGTCGTGATGGTTCTGAAACACTTGTTTGTTTTGCTCTTTGCAGTGGAGCATTCTTTGATCCTGCTGTATGTGGCATTTTATTATGAGCTGAAACATGATCTTATTTTATTGCTTTGCCTTTTGTTCTTTCCAATCAGTCCACAAAGCATCCTTAAGCTAGTTTGTAAAATATTTGAATAAAATACTTGCAAAATTTGAGGTATGAAATGATGACATACAGGCTCATAATTTTACCATGTATAACTTCATTGATGCATTTTTTGTTCTCTACGTGCTGCCAGTGACTCCCCAAGTATTACCTACTACAACAAACTTACGAGTTACCATTTCAAAAAGCAGCATAGTTTTGATGTCTCCAGTTGCTAGCAAGTGTTTGTAACTTTGTTTTGATACTACTAACACTCTTTTATATACAGGTCCGTGTCTATACAGAAAAAAATGTGTACAATGAGTTGGAAATAGCTAAAAATGAGTTTCTTCTAGCAAGAATTGCATCTAGAAAAGCAAGAAGGTCCTTCTACCAAAAATTCTTGAATGGTATGCAAATTTTTTTAATGGTATTGGCTCAAGAAGCCTACTTGGTTGGGTGTGCCAAAATGTGGATGAGATACAGCGAGAGGCTATAACTAAATGTGTCAAAAGAAAACCCCACAAGATGAAAACCCATTGTATAGAATGGTTGCAATACAATAGCAGTTTTGGGTATATACTAAATATGTATATATTTCAGATCATACTTGATCTTTTTGTGAGAAATGATCTTACGTTCTTATATTCTCAAGATAGGCTAGGATTTGTTGTCTTTGCCTCAATAGGCCACTTTCATATTTGATACAACAAACCTTCCAACTGAATTGGATACCTAGAATGGATTCCACAAGTGAGGAAATTTTGATCCAACCTTTTACATGAGGGAGCACAGACTTAGTGAATAAGCTTCAAGAATTTTGCATGGTTCCATGACTTTAGGTCAAAAAAAATATGCCATAACAAAATAACTTGGGATCAGATCCTTATAAATGCACCAAACTTAGATCATCCACAGAGAGAGGGTTACTCACTTTGTATTTTACACAACCTTCACCTGCATAGCCATGATTCGCATGATTTGACACATCCATAGAGATTCTAGTTTAAAATTTCATGACTTTTCCAAAGTTGATCTTCATAGATTCTACTGAGAGTAAATAGAGACTACTACATGATGATCACATGAAGTAATACAAAACTCATATCATAGAGACTACTACATGATCATCACATGAACTACTACAAAATTCAGATCATAGAGACTACTACATGATCATCGCATGAACTACTACAAAAATCAGATCATAGAGACTAATAAAAATCTTGTCACGGTTGATATTATGGGATGCATACAATGAAGACAACCTTTTTGTCATCAAAATTTTTATCACAAAGATGTAACATAACCTTTGACCATAAGATTCAGAATTTTCGAATAAAAAAAGAATTCCACTTGTCATAGCCTTTGACCATAGCCTAAGAACCTTCTCATAGGTGCCTTTGAACTGCTCTTGTGGTGCCTTAGAAAAAATAGCCTGTAGTTTTTTGGATGCCCTTCTACATCTTTGGATTACCTTAGGTAGAGACTTTCGATCATGATCTTAGACCTCAAAATTTTAGGCCTGAAACAGAAAGGAGATAATATAGGCCTGTACTAGGCCTCTCACACAGAAAAGTCTAGCTACCCTTCAGGCTTCCATAGATCTAGATCATAGAACAAGGATTCAGATAGGAAATTATGCATACCAATGGAGCTTTGCACAATTCCTTAGGAGACTTCACACAGCAAGGGTTAGTGAGCCACAAAAATTCAACCTTCTCAAGAGCTTCAATTGTTCTTCAACGCCGCCCCAGCTCTGATACCATGCTAGAGTCCAACCACGTTATCCTTGTGGTCCCAAATATTAGATGGTCAGCCACATTATCCATGTCATCATGTATTCAAGGAGAGAATAGAAATAAGGCACAGGTAGCCACCGAATCTATGCAACATAAACAACAAGTTTTAGGCATTAGTTCTTGCTATCACAAAGACTGTGAAACCACATGAACATGGTAAGGATGATTGTGATCCAACCATGGTTGAAATGGAAATTTTGGACATTAGGTAGGGGAATACCTTTACCACCAAATGATAGTATACTTCCTAGTATAGTTTATTGTCCATGTGTTTATGCTTGGGACAGCTGCCATATATTTTTGTTTATGTTCATAGATTATTTCATTTTTATGTATAGCCTATACGATTATATTTAATGCATCTGGGTGTTTTGGTAATTAGCCAACCCATTTCAAGCTTTGATTGTGCTTGTAGTGCTAAGTTGCATGATACAGAGATATGAGACCTACATGCCCTTGAGTCTCAAAGCCAAAGGATGATGATGTATCTCATGCTAAGGATTCCATTTCTAGAAATGGTGATGTGTTTGATGATTGATAATGTTTATCAGTGATTTATAGTAGGCTAATAGATAGTAGAATCTTTTTGGGACTCCATTTAGAGCCTCATAGATTATGTATTATGTTTTTTATATGTATTGTACTCAGTGCGATTTTGATATATTCACCCTTACATGGTATATAGTATATACATGAGCATAATTTTGTCTCTGATGGTTTAGAATATTTAAAATATATTTTTCATTAAAACCTAAATATATGATGTAATTTTTAATAAATAGAGTCATTAACTTCAAACTGGTCTGATCATGGTTACTCCAAGTTGAGTCTGAGTTGACCCTCAGCGAGTTTTGTGGCCAAGATGAGTTTTAAAACATTGATTAGAACAATGCAATAGAATATGTAACTTGAAATATCATCCTATATACCTATATAGTTGTGGCAGCTATAAAGCTATTGGCATATGTGACTACTTAGTATTTGGTGAGTTACATTTGAAATTCCAGGCAATTTCACATAGGGTCTTATAGGCATCATAGGCATATTTCGGTTTTTCATATCGTATCCATTTTTTGTTTCATTTCACACTTCTCATTTCTGGTAACATAACCTCTGATAAGCCATTATCGATGGCTAATGGTATAGAAACTTTTCAGATGTAATTCCTGTTATTGGTACAACTTTACAACTTTTCATTACTTTTTTGCAAATTCTCTCTCAAACTATTTTAGTGGACATAGCTTGTGAATCTATATTGGACCACATATAACCTCTGATAAGTCACTATCCATGGCTGAAGGTACAAAATATTTTTAGTATGTAATTCCATGCAGGATTTATCTAAATAATTTTTTTTTGAATATTTTATAGTTTCCATAGGAAGAGCGATGTTTAGGTTCCATTGGAAGAGCGACGTTTTGTGTTCGTCGCAAGAGCGACGCATTCTTTCGATTGGAAGAGCGACGGGTAGGTTTTTTTTTATAATTTCATTCGGTCGGAAGAATGACACGTTGTTATCGGCGGAAAAGTGACATTTAGCTTTTTTTAAATTTCATTCCGTCAGAAGAGCGACGTATTTTCCTGTCGTTATAGCAACATGTGGTTATTTTTTTAAATTTATTTTCGATGAAAGAGCATCGGTAATGCGACATTTTACACTATCGCTAGAGCGGCGTTTTTTCATATGTCACTAGAGTGATGTGTTTTCTAACGTCGGTAGAGTGACACTTTTTATAATGTCGGTAGAGCGATGCTTTGTATAAGGTCGGTAGAGCGACACTTTGTATAACGTCGGCCGAGCGGTGCATTGTCTAACGTCGGTAGAGCGATGCTTTTGGATAACATCGGAAGAGCGCCGACCATTTGGAAACGTCAGAAAATGTGTTTCTCTTCCAACACGTTATTGAAGTGTCAAAATTGTGATGTAATGACTAACCACATTTTTCCACACCTCAAACTGTTGCTCTTGCGACACCTATGTATCGAAATAGCGATGAATTGGCCGTCAGAAATTGGGCCAAATGTGCTAGTGTGGGAAAGGTACTTATAAATTTTGCTGACTGAGATATGGTGGTGATAGGATTTCCCAACCGAGGTCAACTGGTCCTCCTCATGAGTGAGGTGAATCCATACAGCCTCAACCTCATTGATGCATAGGTCCCATTATGTAGCTAATGAACCTATAACATCTATTTCTACAACCTAAAACTAAGTTTAGATGTGAGATGCATTCCTATAGGAAACGATGTGAGATAATTAGTACATACCTCTATCATGTAGATTTTAGAGTAGATGAGCCAAAAATGTATGAGTGACCATTAGTAATTTTATGATGTCTAGACCCACATATGCCATGTTACCATTTCTCACCTCCCAACATAGACCCGCGAATGGTCGGGGACCTATTCCTCATTATGCTTCCCCAAATATAAGAGGATGAAGATGGGTGATTAGCACCACCTTGAATCCAATCTTCTAAATCCTTATAGACCATGCATTTAGCTCGAATATTCAATTACCAGATACCCCTACTCATCAGTCCTCTCCACAAACTCTTGCATATTAATGCTTTGTTGAAAGATAAAGTATCTATAATCTCCCAACCCCCACAATCGATAGCTTTGGCCAGGGTGGAAAGATGGAAAAGATGGAATTTTCTAGGTGCATCTAAACCAGAACAAAGGAATCTAGCCCGAATTGCGTCAATATTCCTGATGATGGCCATAAACAATATATAAAGGTGCATCTAGAAATCATATTTGGGTTGTAAAAAAAACTTGATCAGGATAATCCTTCCACCCAATGTAAGCCACTTATGGGTCCAATGATTAATCCTGTGTTCAATTTATTAATGATCCATCCCAAATCCAAAATCATGTAGGAATTCAGTTTGATATGGAATCCTAGGTACGTGAACTGAGAGTCCAATGGCCAAACTAATACTTCAAAAAGTCCAATTTTTTTATCAACCTCACCCACTTCTAGGGACACTTTTAAGGATGGAAATCTATCTTCAAGTTTAGAAACCTTGGTGAGTCTCATATTCAATCATATGCAATCTATAAAAATTTTGACAATACATTCGTAAAATTATTCAAATTTATAATAATTTTATACAATCTCTATATAAAATTTTGGTGATTTTTAAGGTGATATAATTTTATACAATAAAATTTCGGCAAATAATTTTTAGAAAAAATGGAATTTAGTGAATGTTTTTTTGGAAAAAGGATTGAAAATTAGCCCACCTAGGAATATTAGCCCCTAAAATTTTTCCTGTGGTGCTTCCACTTTGTTAGCTATAAATTATCATTGATTAAACTTCATATAGAGACCTAAAGTAGATCCAAAAGAGTCGAGAATGCCATGAAAATATTTCCATTTTGTAGCATTTTTTAATCCTTTGAAAAGAAGGTCATCCAAACATACAATCAGTGACGTTAACTTGACAGGTCATTTTAATGCCAGTGATCAAACTCCTGTCACTGTAATCAACAATATTCCTACTAAGTGTTTCCATGAAAAGTATGAAAAGAATAGGTGAAAAAGTGCACTCCTAATGTAAACCTATGTATGCTTTCAATAAATAACTGGAAAATAAATTATGATAATTGCAAAATTAATAGAGTTCACACATGCCATGATCCAGTTGCCATTGTAATGAGAATTTCCAATTTTATAAAGGATTAATCTCAGAAATTCCAATCTATGTTATAAAAAATCCTTGTTCATATCAATTTTCAGAAGGCATGTGTTATGTCTCCCTACCTTAATAGTATGCAGACATTCTTGCGTAGTGGCTACCACGTCTTGGATCTTCTGCCCCTCAATGAACCCAAATAGTTTCGACTACATGTGAATGTTCATATATGATCCAAGCTTTACTGGTATGATCTTAGAGATAATCTTATAGACAACATTGCAAAGTGAGATGGGTTGGAAATCCCGAAATGAGAGAAGATGTTTCGTATTGGGAATTAATGTTAAAAATGTAGCATTACTGGCACCCAAGATTTGATCGTTTTCCATGGATTCCTCCACCACTTGCAGTTGGTATTTAGACATAATATCAAACAAATGAAAGTACAGTTCAATCCCCCACCCATCCAAGCTAGGACTCTTGTCCTTGGCTCATGCAAGAAGAACACACTTAATTTCCTCAATTGTGACAGTTCGGTCGAGGACCGCGTTCTCTTCTTCGGGTACCATCATAGGTAATGAGTTAATGAAATATGTCTTTTCTCGAAATGATTTATCTCTAGCTGACATAAATCCTTTAAAATGTCAATATGTGGCATGCTTGAGTTCTTTTTGTGAATTGTAGATGGAATTCTCCTTAGAAACCCATCTTATGTTGTCTAGCAGCAAGAGGATTGGAAGAATTCAATTGTTGGCCATCCAACATCTCAATCCAAGAGAGACGAGTTAGGCACATGTTCGTCGATCTACCATCCTTTGAGAGGGAATAAAGGATTTTTGAAAACGTGAGGGGAACAGACCCCCTTGTCTTGGATATTGGAGCTTCGTAGCTCAAAGGATCCACTACAAGAGATTTAGCATTTTGTATTTTACTACTACCAGTACCTAATAAAGGGAAAAATATCTCCATTGTTGAGTTATTAGTTTTTTTTTTCCATTGAGCATGTTTCTTGTGCATGTTGATTTTTTTTTGTCTTATTGTTTATGTAGCATGCTGAACTTGTTCCACTAACGTTTGGAAAACCACTTTTACCTGTGACTTGCATGTAGGTAAGCAACCTCCCTACTAAGCCAAGTGTATTTTGTTCACCCATGCATCGAATACACTATCACCAGAATGGCGACTCCACTATATTATTTCTTTTGAGTTAATGGTTGTTGATGCAGGTCCTTCTTGCTGCTCAACTTGTTGAAAAATCACTCCTACATCCTCTCAACACCTTCAATCACCCTTAGTGAGAATTTTTTCCCAGAGGAGGAGAAATTTTTTGCTTCTGCCTGAACATGCCCTTTCTATTTATACATACACGTGTTTCACGCCTATGGGTAGATAAGCCAAGCGGTAGGCAGAAAGCACATTTTTGCTTGGATTTTCTCATTTTTTGCAGTCGTAAACTATTTGGCAACCCACAAGAAATTTTCCATCATTGTGTTCTAATATTTCATGACTGGTTAGGACTCTTATTTTCTATAATTTAGCTTAGCAACTAAGTATTTTTAATTTTAGTTTTTTGTTTTTGAAAATCACACATAGTTTAAGTAGGAAAAATTAAGTGGCCTTCAATCCACATATGTTGTCTAAACAAACAATTTTCTCATGAAATATATAGAACACATAGCATAATTAGCATAAATTTAAGTGGCCCATATATCCACATATATTTATCCATTTCAAGTTTCTTCAATTTTTACATTATATTAGTTCAATTTTGCATTAGGAATCAGGGCCATGACCAAACTTCTGGAAATAAATCAAGTGATCTCTACCACCCTTGCACCTCAAAGTGAGCCTAGGTATGGCGTCAATGTTTACAAGGACAATCTTTCCTTCTCGAGGAATTACAATAAGGAGATGGATCGCCGAATGGATACAGCGAGGGTTTCCGCAAGGTTTCTTCAGAACATCGCCGCCGCCAAGACTGTGTCTCAGGGCAGCACAGTCCCAGGTCGGTTTTCATACGGTGATGAACCCGATCCGACAGTTCCTGGCCAAATCAGGGTGGGAGAGATAGTATTGCAGCTGGATCATGGATTTGAAAGCAGGATTCGAACGTTGTGGGAGGAAGAACGCAGATCTCAAGCAGTGCTTCCCGCTATCCAAGGACCAAGGTGCGATCCGGCCCGATCAAGGGCGCCCTGTTACAGACCTCTCCAGGATCCTTTCACTCCCGCTAAGGGAGACGCCGCCAAAGCCTCTTCACATAGTCCTTCCACGATGGTTAGAGAGACCTGGCCGAAAAGGAATAGATCGGCTGTAAAATTTAGCTATGGAGCGCAACAATCCACGATGAACAGAGCGCTTGGAGGCGATTACTTTACTGATCTGGGACCTCAACCCGAGGGAAGCCTGTTAATCGGCTTTGACCGGGGTTTTATATTATTTCGCTCGCCCCTTCATCTGCATGCAGCAAGAGCAGAGGCTCCCATGTTTGTTATGCAGACCCCAAAGCCGATTCAGTACATAGAGGAGGCAGAGACGAGGGATCGGCATAATCAGAAAGAGTCCCCTACACTACTAATCGGATTTGGAGATCTTCATGCAAGAACGAAGCGCATTAAGGATCTCTGGCAAAAGACAGTTTCGCTGTCTACAGCCATAGATCGAGTCGGGCTCCTCAAGCTCTGGAATGAGGCAAGGAAGGGGTCTTTTCTATGTATACCACGGGGACAGCCTCTTTTCGCGCAGCTTGAGGCAGCACCAAGGTACAGGCAGCTAGATCAGCCGGAACCCTCGCAACAGGTAACTTCAGTGTGTTTCCAGATTTTTATTAAACCCCCTGTGGGGAAAACCAGTCTTGTATGGGTACATGCAGAAAGCACGATTCTGCAGCTGAAACAGCAAATCTGGGCAGAGAAGGGCTACCCTGTTCAGATCCAGCATCTGGTCAGTGGTAGATGGTCCCTTCAGGATAGCAGAACCCTGAACAATTACGATATAGGTCCAGAAACAACTATTGCCTTAAATTTGAGGCTGAGAGGAGGTGCTGTGCCCCAGGGACATCCAAGCACCACAGGTGGAGACAAGGGGAAGAAGACAACATCTCAGCAACAACCAAAGGGAGGCTTATCATACAAAAATATCATACAGGGTAACAGAGATCCAGGGTCCCCTCCAGACCAAGGTGGACATATACCTAGGCCATACATAGTAGATCAGCTTGGGCAAACCCCAGCCCTCAACATTGACTCTACAGGACTAGATGAATATGTAAAGTCTTTTGAAACTCAGGCCCTAATTTGTCGATTTAATAGTTTTTGGCCAAAGCCAATGGAACTATTTCGCTGGATCTATACCAGTTGGACCTTGGAATGTGATATACACCTATGCTCCAAGGGGTTCTTCATTGTGAAGTTCGCATCCACGGAAGACAGAGATAAAATCATCAGTGCAGGGCCTTGGTTTTGGGGAACAACGGGTCTTTTCATGACCCCATGGTTTCCAGATTTTGACCCAAACAAAATGACTGTCTCCAGAATGCCGGTCTGGGTCCGCCTATATAACCTTCCTCTTCACTTTTGGAGTGAAAGAGTTTTGGAAGGCATTGGGAACAGCATAGGGAAATACATCAAAACTGATCTGGAGAGGATTGAGGAGAGGATCTACACCTTTGCACGCATTTGTGTGGAAGTCGACCTAAGCAAAGGACTGCCGGAAAGTATAAGGCTGGTATACAAGCAACAAAACTGGCTGCAAGGACTAGACTATGAAAACACTGCTTTCAGATGCAGAATCTGTAGGCTGACAGGACACTTGCAAAGTACATGCCCAGAAGCCAAGAAAGCAAACAGTAAAAAGAAGCAGAAAGGCAAGCAGAGAAAAGGGTGGCAATACCCCCCTCCCGACTCAGAGGACGACGAATCAGAAGCAGAGGAGGAAGTCATTCCTACAGAGAATACTGAGCCTACCCAAGGAACAGAGACTCAAAAGGAAAGCACTTCAGCTAACAAGGGTTCACAACACCAGTCAAATCTGGCAGAGAGGACAAGTGAGGATTTGAGTATGGGAGGGATCAAACGGCATCACTCCACAGATACTTCAGACTCAGACAAGGATACAGGCCCACAGAAAGCAGAAACACAGTTAGTCTTAGCTACGATCGAGCCCACCCAAGGAGAGTGGCGCAAGGTCGAAAAGAAGAAGGGGAGAAAAACATGAGGTGTGAGTTTCTACTCACTCCCTGGAACCAGTTTTTCTGTCCCTTCTTCCCTTATTTTTTCTTTGTTCTTCTTTCTTTTTGAATGCACGGTAGCCACGCTACGTCGCATTGTGTGCAAAGCACACGAGCCCAATGGGCAACTTCTGAAAATGCTTCAATGCATATGCTATGTGTAACTTTTCATTTTTAGAAATAAAAGGTTACCGATTTTTTCTGTGGAA